>JAJOOO010013980.1:0-30817 GCA_029582685.1 Solanum piurae | reverse complement strand
TTCTAAGTTCTAAGTTGCAATTAGATTTTATTGAATAAATTTGAAGGCTTTATTCAAGTCTTTTTTTATATAACTATTGTCTTGCATTTTAATTTTAATTTTAAAATACTAATTCCACTAATATTTGTAAATTGTAAATTCTAATATTTTATTGTTTTTTGTATTAAATCAAAACAAAAGACTATATCACTAATTCACTATTTCAAGTTAAATTATTTTAAAATATTTAAAATACAAATTTGAACTTCTCAAATTTGAAATTTGAAACTTGAAATTTGAAATTTGAAATTGGAAACTTGAAATTTGAAATTTGAAATTTGAAATTTGAAATTTGAATTTGAAATTTGAATTTGAATTTGAATTTTGAAATTTGAAACTTAAACATTTTTTATTAGCTAAAAATGTTATTGAAAACTAAATAAACTAAAAATGCTATTCAATAACACATAATTTCAATACAAAATTACAAATAAATAAACATGTAAAAAAAATAAAAAATCCCACGTCCCGTCCCGTCCCGCCAAACCCCGTCCCATCCCGTATATATAGTGGGACGGGATGGGACGGATTTTTATCCCCCCAAAATCCCAGCCAATTGGTCCCCCGTCCCGTCCCCCAGTCCCCGTCCCCATTCCCTTGCCAGCCCTAGTATGGAGACTCATGGGTAGGGGTCGAATTTGATTTTGGGTCGTAAGTTGGGTCAACGTCGAAAATTGGATCCTAAGTCAGGATCAAGGTCGGGAGTTAGTTATTTGGTCAGGGTCGAGTTAAAGAGAAGAACACGGTCAAGAGATACATCCAAGATCATGTTCAAAGTCAGTATCCAGGTTCTAGATCAGGGTTGGGAGTTTATCGAGGTGGGGTTAGAAGTTTGGGTTTCAAATCAAGGTCGAGGTTGATTCCTGGTTCAAGGTTTCGAGTAGGGTCTAGGGTTGGGGTCAGGGTATGGGTCGGGTCAGGAGTTGGGTCCTAGGTTAGAAGTCAGGTGTATATCAGGAGTTTGGGAGTTGGGTCTTGGGTCAGGTGTAGGTTAGATTTGGGTCGTGGGTCGAAAGTAGGGTCAGGGTCCGAGTCAGGGTAAGGAGTCTAGTTCGAGTCGGGGTTAGGTGTTCGATCCTAAGTCGGGGTTGGGAGTCGGGTAATTCTGTCATATTATAACTTTATCTTTTTTTATTTGAACATCAAATGAAAATTTGGTGCATGTTTATTGCTTTCCCTATATATATTGTTATAATCAACAGTTAAGTTACAAAGGTATATTCAATTAAAGATATGTAGATTATTTCTCAAACTGCAAAATTAAATTAACCCACTTTCCAAAATAAATTAATTTCTCCATTTTAAAAAAATCATTATTTGACCATAATAATGATTTTAGATTACTTGTATTGTGTAACCTTAGTATTTGATTTGACTTTTTTAATTTATGGAAAGTACACTAAATTTATTTATCTCAATTACTATTTCTCCATCAACTAAATGTCTTCTTTTGCCTATAAATATATTGCTAATATGACAATTAAAATCAATAATTACAATCACATATTTAGTTAACTACTCTTGTGTTACCACAAAACTTTGAAAAAGAAAATGGGGAAGGCAACATTCCTTAAGGTTTTCTTGATCTCCATTTTGCTTATGTTGTTTGGTAAGAAATTTTCTTATCAATTTATGTGTCTAAGATTTAAGTTAAATATATCGATCAGTAAAATTAATAATTTGTTTATCTTTTCAAAAGTTGATTATCTGTTATTAAAAAAATTATGTACGTCACTAACTTGTTCGACGATGTGAATTTTGGTAGGACAAGGAAGCCATGCGGCAGTAGGATGCACTAAGGATGCTGATTGTGCTAATCTGAGATGCGTAGAAACACAACCCAAATGTGACTTGGCAAAACATCAATGCATCTGTCCAACTCCACCAAATTATGGAACAAAAAGGGTTCACAAGACTGATCAAAACTGATTTACAATGTTTGTTATGCATATGCAAAATTGAACCATGATTTATGTATTTCCTTTTCATCATATATATATGGTTCAATAAATAAAGATCCCTTTTTCATATTGATTATGTTGGAAACTGGTTCGGTTTGCTCTTTTTGAATTCTTGTTACTTGCGCAATGTATTTTATTTAATGAATTATGTTTACGGGTTTTAAAGAATCTCAAATTTTGAAGAATCCCTAAATGGTCTTAAGAGATAAATTATTTATAAGTGTTAAAATCAAAAGAGAGTGAATAGATCGAAATGGATGTAGTTTTTCCAATAGTCAATCTCAATTAGCTTGTTAACAAGTTTAAGTTAAACTATATATGAACAGTGTAAAAATATTTATACGAAATGTTTAATTCTTCATTATATTGTACTCAATAGTGTACACAAAAAATTTCGTAAGCGGTAATATTTAAATATAAAATACTATAACATCATACTAAAAATAGAACACAATATACATAAAATACAAGTCACGTACGTATATTACTATCACTAAGTTGGGTGGATTTTCATTTTTTCAAATTTAAAATAATCTCATTAAAAATAATACTAAACATTTTATATATATATATATATATATATATATAAGGCAACAAATGATGTTAATTAATCTCATTGACAAGAAAAAAAGAAAAGGAAACAAAAATAGTACAACAACTAATAAGGAAGTGTATCATTATTCCAAAAATCAAGAGTTTTGATAACTTGTCAGAGGTCCACAGTTCAAATCTGTACAAAGTATCTTGTAGGTGCATTGTTTCGTACTCGATCAAATGAGCTACAATTAGGCCTGGACATCGAGTCGAGCCTAACCTAGCTCAATAGTGATTTTTTACATTTTAACGAAGCCCGGGCTGGGCCGATTATTTAATATTAAATCAAAAATATAATTTAAGAAAGTCTATAATCCTGATTGTGACTAAACAAGCTACCATAAAAATGTTATTCAGTATTTACATTATTAAGTCAAGAACATATTGATAATTTTAGTTGTCACCTAAGAATGAATATGTTAAAATAATATTCAAGTTAAATTGAATTTTCTATTTAAATATGATTTAAGAAATTAAAGTATATCACCGTGAATGTGATAAACAAGCTACTTTTTAAAATTTATATAAAAATTAACAGATCCCTCTCTTTCATATTAAGGCCTCATTTGTTTGCACTTAATGGAGGTCTGAATATTAATAATTCAGATTCAGCCTATTAAGTGCGTTTGATTTTTAGGTCTAAATCTGAATGATTCAGATTCAGCCCATTAAGTTCATTTGTTTCCTTTTTCAAAAAACCTCCTAATGGACCTAAAAAGGTCTGAACGGATCAGATCTGCAGGAGAGTATTAACACCATTCAGACTTATTTAATAAGTTATAAAATAACATTGTATCGCTTCTCTCGGTCTTTGCGTGACTTTTGCTCTCTCAACTACAAACTTTCTTCCTCTCTTTTCTCAATCAAACACCATTTTTTTCCTTTTGAATTGGTAAGTTTTCATAATCTTTACGAGTATTTTTTTTATATTAATAATTTTCTTAGGGTGTATTGACGTTTGTCAAGAACTCTTGTTGCAATAATATTTTTAGTGTATTGATGTTCATCAAGGTTTTTGAGTGAAAATATACTATTCATAATTGAAAATAATAACTATGTATACATATTTGAGGTCTCTTATTAGAATTTTGTCTTAGGCCAATAATTTTATTGAGACTCTTTGATATATTATTGTTGTTGAACTAGTTGGTGACAAAAATAATAGAGCTCCTAATAATTCTACATCCCAATCTTCAGTTTCAGCTGGAAAAAAAGTTTTGGGGAAGAAAAAAAACTTATTCGTCTGAATTGGAAATTGATGAGAAAATGATTACTGCTCTAGAGTTATTGATTAAAAAATAGTGCACCTACATTTGAAGAATATATGAAAAAATTAGATGGACTTGTATGGGAAGAACCATTATACAGTACATGTGTTAGTAAATTTTGTGAAAGTGTCCGCCACAAAAAAGCATAAATGACGTTAGAGGTTCACAAGTTAGAAAACTAGGTTAAGGTTATTGAAAAAAAAAAAGATAAGAATTCTTTAGTTATTCTAATTAGCCAAAACATATGTTAGGCGTTGATAATGTGATACCTTATTTATTATTTTTCGACTAGCATCTATCATACTCATTGAACTTTTTGATATTATATTGTGCCTATAAAATATTTTTTATTCATGATTGTTTTATGTTATGCTTGATGATTATGATATTTTTTTAATCAAAAAGTAATATTTTTGGTTGAAATGATTTTTTTATAACATTTTATTAATATAATGTTTGATTTCATATGCACATTCAGATATTGAAAACAAACAACAATCATTCAGTGTTCAGATTTGGAGACCACATCTTAATAGTCAGATGTGTATTCACATCTAGACACCTAACTGTTAATGCAAATCTTAACGGGTGCACACATTTTTGTTGGAAAATTACATTGTATATAGAGGTTAAATTTTGGTTTAATAAATATATATACAAGTATTGACACCTCTTGACATAAGTTAAAAATTTAGTTGGCGAAATGGTCTGATGGACCCTTATATTTGTATGAGTTTGTATTCTGAACCCTTCTACTTGACTCCTTGTCAATTGAATCTTTAAACTCAATGAAAAACAATATTTTAAGCCCTTTTGACCATTGACCAAACTTATTTGGCGATTTAATTATTGAGTTGGCACCAACACGTGATTTCACGCGTAGAAGGAGCGTGAACTCCAAAATTAGACAAAAAGTATTGTTTTTTTTTAAAAAGACCAAAAATAAAAGAAAATATAAAAAATATCACTTATATCTTCTTTCCCTCTCAGCCCACCCCATTTCTCTTTCTCTCTCTAATTACCATTATCTTCTTCTCCATCCAACCCCATTTCTTTTATTTTTCTCCTCATCCCAGCCATCTCCAATTTCTCTTTTCTTTACTTTTTTCATATCTTCTTTCCATTTTTCTGGGTTATTACAATCCATAAGGTGAGAAAGATTCAATAGTCTTGAAGGATGAAAAGTGATTGTTGAATATTTTTGTGACACTAGGTGAAATGTGTTATGTAAAATTGCGTACAAATATTGTGATATTTTAATGGTGATTTATTGGCATTAATGGAGAAAAGAAATTCATGGCGGTTCAAATGGATGATGTAAACGTTGGTAAAAAATACGAATAAGAGTTACAAATGTTAGAAACTTAGAGAAAAATGAATTATTTTTAAGAACTTGAAGATACTGGTCGCGGCTATAGACAATAACAATCCTAAAGAAAAAAACCAAGGTGAATGGAGATGGTGTTAATGGTGGCTGTGGGTTGAGGGAAGTGGAGGAAAGGTGAGAGAAATAACTATTTTATTTTATTATTTTTGTCTTTTATGGAATAACATTTTTGGTTAATAATTTAAAAATATTTATACAATAATTATGACATGGCATTATTATATCTGATGTGGATATGACATGTCATTTATGTAAGAGAGAGTGAGCTACACAGATAGTTGGAGGGATTTAAAAGTTTCATTTTAATTGAGTTTAAGGGTTCACTTGACAAAGGGTCAAGTAAAAGGATCCAGAATACAAACTCATACAAATATAAGAGTCCATCAGACCATTTCGTCAAGTTTAGTATAGTGGTTAAGTTGTGAAAAATCCTTGAGGTCGTGTTTTCTAGCCTCATAATTATTTTATTTTTTTAAAATTTAATAAAATTTATTCACCTAATTAATACTTATAGCTCTCGAGACATTTTCTCAATAATTCAAAAAAATTATAGTCACCATAATAAAAAGATATCAAAGATAAGTTGAGAAATAATGAAAAATCTTTTTTAACTGTAGGAAGGAAAAAAAAGATGAATAACATATGATTTCTTAAATATTGGAAACCGAACCACACTGACAACAATAAGACCGGTGAATTAAGATGTATTATATTTAGTTTTACTCGATTTTAATAATTTAAAAATATATTAACTTGAATTGATGATGAGTATATATTTATATTTGGTTTGACTTAATTTTAATAATTGAAAAATCGATTAAACTAATTTGATATTGATTATAATCAAAAAGCAATCCAACTGAACTATGAACATCATAGTATTCTAGTTGAATTTCTTATGTATTTAGTAATTGAAACTATTAAATAAATATTATTTCTTAAATCGAACCAATTGAGCCAAGACTAAATCGAACTGAGTTGAGTCAAAATTTAATTGAAATCTAATCGAGTTTGTTTTCAAATGAGTGGAGTCGTCTCTAGATGTTGTATTGATCTTCTCCCAGATATTCAGCATATAGCTATTCCTCTTTATCGTATGCCCCCCACATAACTTAAGGAATTAAAGGATTAGTTGAAAGACTTATTTGATAAGGATTTATTAGACCAAGTATCTCACCATGGGGTGCTCCAGATTTATTTGTTCGAAAGAAGAATGGTTCCATCTGAATGTGCTTATACTATCGACAACTGAATAATTGACTTTTCTTATAATAATAGCTATCATTTTAGTATTGGAATGACTCTGTTTGAGGCACGTTATGGTAGGAGGTGTAGATCTCTTATTGGTTGGTTTGAAGTTGGCAAGACCGCTTTGATAGGGTCTGAGTTGGTGCATGAGGGTATGAAAAAGGTTCGACTCATTCGTGAAAGTCTAAAATGTCTCAAAGTCGCCAAAAGTATTATTCCGATGTTAGAAGAAGAGAGATTGAATTTGAAGTTGATGATTGGGTTTATTTAAAAATCTCACCTATGAACGGTGTGATAAGGTTTGGAATGAAAGGGAAGCCTAGTCCCTCATAAGTGGGCCTATAGGAGATTGTGTGATGTATTGATAAGGTTTCTTATGAATTGGAGTTACCTAATGATTTAGAATCGATACATTCGGTATTCCATGTCTCTTTGTTGAAAAATTGTGTTGAAGATCTGACGTCCGTTGTGCCTTTAGAAAGTTTGAAAGTTAAAGAAAGTCTTTCTTATGAAGAGGTTCCAATTGATATTTTAGACTGACAAGTTTGGAATTTGAGAAATAAAGAAGTTACTTACGTAAAGGTTCTTTTGATTAATCAATTAGTTGAGGGTGCTACTTAGGAGGCTAAAAGCAATATCATGTCCATGTATCCTCATCTCTTTCCCTCTGCTTATATTCTAGATGGATGTATTAGTTCTTCATGGTTCATTCTTTTGGATTCATGTGTTGTAGTCATTCTCATGTTTTCATATGCATGCATGTTCATGAAAAACTTGATTTTTGAAGTTATGACTTAGCTTGGAGTGATTCTCCATGTTTATATGCATTATGATGAGATTTGCATTCATGTTAATTTTTAGTTTTTCTCCTACTCTATTCATGCTAACTTGAGTCTCATTCAAGGACGAATGTTTCCAATGAAGAGATATTGTAACACCTCGGAAATTGGTAAGTTGAAAGGAAAGGAAAAGTTTAGATTTTTGGCACCAAGGCAGTGACTAGGAGTCCTAGCTACATATCGTAGGAATTCCTATGGGCCATAGAATGAAAGTCATATGGTTGAGTTAAATTATTGGAAAATTCAAGTTTCTAAAGTTTGATCTATGAGTAGCCAGGACGAGCCGAAGGAATTTGGACGGGCCATAGATGGCACTCGTAGAACTGAACAAGACTTAGTAAAATATTGGACTTTAACTTGGGTTCTACTATAGGGGTCTACGGATCGTAAATTAAACAACGAAGAATTGTAGATTGGTCTCGTGGGAAGATGAAGGAATTTTGGATTTCTAAAGTTGGTTCTACGGTTGACTGGTATAGGTCGTAGGAAGTTCGGACCGTATGTCCAAACCATAGAAATCATCCAACAGTTATTCTTAAGGTTATTTTGATCTTTTCATATGCATTTAATACTTATATTATGTCATTTTGACCCAAATTCTAAGACCTATAAATAATTTTCAACTCCTAAATCTACTCAAACCCTTTCATTTTCTCAAATCCCCAATTCCCATCCAAGTTCATCCTCTCCAAACTCTCTCAAGCTTCAAGGAAGAAATCTAGGATTCAAGCTTCAAGTCTCCTTTTCCCTCCATTGTTTTTGGGATTTGTTTATCAAGGTATGAGAGGATTCATCAATGGATTTCATTCATCCATTGAGTCCCAAAAGATATAAATTCTCCAAATTCAATTTCACCTAATTTTGATTAGGGTGTTGAAGATAAAAGAAACTGAAGACATGGAACAGGTTGAACAACCTATGAGAGCATTCATCAATGGATTTCATTCATCCATTGGGTCCCAAAAGATCTAAATTCTCCAAATTCAATTTCACTTAATTTTGATTTAGGGTGTTGAAGATAAAATAAACTAAAGACACGGAATATGTTGAACAACATGGTCCAATCAACGTGTACGACGGAGTTAGAGTCACTCTAGGTTTAGGTCACTTATATCGACTAGGTTGCTACTTATTGTACTAGATGAAGTTGACTAGGATTAGATTACAACTAGGATTAGATTATTTATAATTGCATTATTATTATTATTATAGTAGTAATAGGTATTGTAGTAGACTCTAATTATAGTTAACTGAAGACTCTACAATTATCTCCCTATATAAGGATCATGTACTCAATAATTTTAATCATCAATACAATCCTTGATTTCTCTATACTTTACATGAGAATTCTACATGGTACCAGAGCTTAAAAGTTTTTCATCTCTCTGAGTATTGATAAAAAAGAAACCACATTGTTAAATTGCAATGGCCCCTTCTACCAATACTATGTCGACCTCATCACTTTACCAACTCATTGCCTCTTGCTCCATAAAACTTAAGCCAACAAGCAACCTCATATGGATGACACAAATATTCCAATGATTCACGTGATGAGACTAGCCTATCTCATCACAGAGAATGAACCAAGTAAAAGTAGTTGTTCCACTTGACAAACTGCTGGAAAAGTTGTAGCGTTTGAGAAGGATGCAAAATATAGTGGCATCATTGATGACTAGGTGGATAAATATGTATTGATAAGGAGTTAAATCTCAGGCACCTTGATAGAAGAAAGCATGTACCTAATTGTGGGTTGCTCAACTACCAAGGAGATGTGAGAATGCTTGGAAGAAGCTATCTTCAAATAACAAAAGATAAAGAGTTTTAGATTAAACAACAAATACAAAGTATTAGGCTAAGAACCAAAAAGATTGATGAATACATCAAGGAATTCAAAGCCATATGTGATGTCCTTACAGCCATTCACAAACCTGTGAATGAAGATAGTAAAGTAATCAATTTTGCTAGATTTTTAGGTTTCAAATACAAGACCTTCAGGATGTTCATGTTAGGTATGGCACCATATCCCACCCTTAATCAATTTTTTAATGCTCTTAGAGGTTTTGATATAAGGGAAGATGAAGAAAATGTGCCACAACAAAACCATAATATGGTATTCTCTACCAAAAGGGCAAGGGAAGTGGAAACAACAACTTTAACTCTAAAGAAAGAGGTTTCAAGCTTACTGGACAGAAATTGGTTCTCAGAATAGTCAATATGGACCAGGTTCTCCGAAAAATCAATGTTTCCCTAGTGGAGAGGAACAATACTAAGTCAAGTAAGGTTCTTTATTTGACAACGACCACTTATACTTTTTTCGGGAAGTAAAATTTGGGCGTATCAAATTTTGGCGCCGCTGCCAGGGAATACGGCTTTTATATTAGACTAATTTCATTATTGAAGTTTACTTAAGTATTTCCTGATTTTACATTTTTGTTTTTGTTTTGTTTTTGTTTTCTACAGGTCTTACCTCTAGTGTATGCCAAGTACACAGGGTCAAGGCAATCCCTTGACTCCCTACAATCCAAAATTAAGAAGAACTCTAAGAAGAATGGTTGGAATAGGCCTAAATCTTGAGGGACATCATGATCCTGTCACGACCCAGAGGTACCCCCTAGATGTAACATGGCATATAGAACCCCGAAGGACTACATATAAGCCACTTATTATATCATAGCATAAAGTACTATAATAATAAAGAGCAAAACCACATTCAAGTCCAAAAAGAGTTTTATAGAAAAGCGGAAGTCGAAATCATGTCTCAACATAGCCATGTATTACAATAGAATGAAAGTGGGACTAGCCCATACATCATGTTCAAAAAGAAAATACGAAAAGTGAAACTACAATAAGGAAAGTCCGTCCTCGAACCATGAGGACTCACCAAGCTCGGAAAGAATCAAAGCCCAACCTCTAGCCACTAGAATGGAAACCCTGCCTATCGGACCCTACATTTGGGGAAAATGTAGGTGAGAGTATGCGTTAGTACAAAAATGCACTAAGTATTATAACTATGCATAAAAACATTTAGAACGTGCAAAAAAGGACATTTTGTTTCATGATATGCAATTTACTAAGTTTAAACATCATAATATAGGTAGTTGGACTACGTAGGTCATAACATCATGGTCAATGCAAGCTCAATCATCTTTAAGTTTTTGAACACATATGGGATACTTCCTTAAGTAACCTTAATTAATTAGTCAACTTGTTGTGGGAGAATTAGCCTTAACCGACATAGAGATCATGTGAGCTAAAACATGATGACCCACTGTCTCCCACACCCAAAAGGGTTGTTCCACTTGCCTAAGGTAGAACCATGAACATCTAGCTTAAGTGGATCCACTAGCTAATAACCTACGGGGGCACGTATTTTAAGGGATAAGGATATTGATACTAGAAACCCGACCTCTACTAACGGGAGAGCTTCCATCTCATGAGACTTCTTCTAGAAACCTGACTTCTACTAACGGGAGAGCTCCCATCTCAATGTCAATATCCACTCGGTGCTAAGCTTAATTCCCACGGAATAGTATTTTCTTACTTATACTCATTAATCATGGAAAGACATGTCATCTTGTCAATCCAAGCTAGTTAGTTAGGATAGCTCTTAGTCATTTATTCAATTAGGTGAGAATAGCCTTTCTACCTAAGAATCCTTTCTATGTGAGAAAACCTTTCACATCATGGTTGCAAGTGTTTTATGAGAATAACCTTTCAACAACACAATAACAACAACAACATTGGCACTTCACTCTCAAAGCACAGCTTAAAGCATTTACACAAATTTCATAAGATCATGCATAAACTCATACCTTGCCCTTTCAAGGTTCAAAGCTACGTTCAATCACCAAATCTAGAATTCTAGCATTAGATAGGGATTAGTATCATAGATTCGTGTATTTCTACTACTTCATGCTTTAGATCATAAAACTCCTCTTTCATAATCAACAACCCACAATATGAGATCACAATTTAGAAAGCATGGGGGTTTGCATGGGCTCATAGGGGAAACATCTTAAAAGCATTGTAAATCATCAATTCATGCATATTCAGATATAATTAAAGCATTAAGATCAATAATCAAAAGAACCCATGGTGTTAGAAGAAAACCCTAGCTAATTTGGGAATTCTACCATTTGAAATAGAGGGATTTGGGGACTCCATGGGTGGAAGGAACCCATGGATGAAAGCTATCATACCTTGACTCCAATAACTATCCTTCAATGGAGATTTTTTGATCATTAGCTTCAAACCCTAACTGATTCTTCTTCTTCTTCTTCAAGTTCTAGAGAGAGAATATTTGAGAGGAGGTTTTGGTTTTCTTCAAGGTCTGCCAGCTGCCACAGACCTGCCGACCCACGAACCCAATCGACGGACCGTGGATGGGCCTACGGTCCGTCCTGGTGAACCATGATTAGTGGTCAGAGAATTTGTCCTTGACCCACGACACCTCCATTGATGGACCATGGTTGTACCTACGGTCCGTCCTACACATCCATCAATAAATACAGAGATTTTGGCCCTGAACTACGACCAATGGACAACGGGGTGTGGACCAACCTACAGTCCGTTGGTCCCGCCATGGTCCTTGCCTGTACAATTTCATGAGGCACCCATCCACAGACTGACCTACGGTCTATGGCCCATACCACGGGTCATGGTTGGCCCTCGTGGATGGCACCTGGGAGTTCTGAAATCTGCTAACCTCCCTCTTTCGCATACGGGGTGTTACAATATCTCCCCCTTGGGATCATTCATCCCCGAATGAGATTTAAACTAGTTCTAAGAAAGTAGAAGATGGACTAACAACCCAACCTAATAATGCAATGCATGTAACCGATGAGGAGTTATCGACTCCAAGCTAGGACGTTCTTAAACATCACAGAGGGGTGAATCTAATTCTAACAGCCCATTATGCAAGCAATGCACATAAATAAGGGGGAAACATCAACTCCAAACTCATCATACTCAAATGCATAAAAAAAAGTATGAACTACATCTAGCAACCCAATATGCATGAAATTTTTCAGATTTCTCATATTCAAGGAGGAACTACCTTCTCCAAACTAAAAGCATGCTCAACATAATCTCATGGAGCCTTTATGCAACTTATTCACAAAGCGCATAGCTAATGCATGTCCAATAATCATCTCATGAAGTCTATAGGCAACTCATACTCAATGCACAACAACATGAGGAAAATAAAGCATATAATTCATTTCTTTCAAAACATAAACTCTTTCATGAACATGCATAATTATAAGGAAAATCATGGAAACACATAAACCACACATGACTCCCAACACCTATAACAAACCAAGAGAGCATCATTACCTCAAGCTAGAGTAGGAGTAGAAGGAAAGAGATGAGGATATTGGGACTTCATATCGGCCTCGGCCTCCCAAGTAGCACCCTCAACTAAATGATTCCTCCATAATACCTTCACGGAGGTAACTTCCTTGTTTCTCAACTTTTTGACTTGCCGGTCTAAAATCTCAATCGGTACCTCGTCATAAGAAGGTTCTCTTTAACCTCCAAACCCTCTAAGGAAACTATGGATGGTGTATCCCCAACACATTTCTTCAACATAGAGACATGAAAGACTGGATGCACCGATGCCAACTCATTTGGAAAATCTAGCTCATATGCAACATTGCCAACATGCCTCAAAATCTCATACGGGCCTACAAAATGGGGACTAAACTTCCCTTTTTTTCCAAACCTCATAACACCCTTCATGGGTGAAATTTTTAAGTACACCCAATCATGAACCTCAAATTCAATATCTCTCTTTCTAACATCGGCATAAGACTTTTGCCAAAATTGGGTCGTTCTTAACCTTTCTCTAATAAGCCAAATCTTCTCTATGGCCTCATGCACCAATTCCGAACCTATGAGAGCAAGTTCACCCGCCTCAAACTATCCTATAGGAGATCTACACCTCCTACCATAGAGAACCTCAAATGGAGCCATATCAATACTCGAGTGATAACTGTTATTATAAGCAAACTCAATTAACGACAAATGGTCATCCCAATTACCCTTAAAATCTATCACACAAGCCCTCAACATGTCCTCCAAAGTCTGAATAGTACGTTCATCTTGCCCATCGGTTTGGGGGTGAAAAGTTGTGCTAAGCTTAACTTTGGTACCAAGACCCTTTTGAAATGACTTCCAAAGTTGTGAAGTAAATTGGGAACCTCGATCAGAAATTATGGACAAGGGTACTCCATGTAACCTTACCATCTATCTCAAATAAAACACAACATAATCTTCCGCTGAATTAAAACCTTGACGGGAATGAAATGAGCAGATTTAGTCATCTGATCCACTATTACCCAAATTGAGTCAGGTTGTCGCCGGGCGAGGTAAGCCAACTATAAAGTCCATATTAAAGTCTTTCCACTTCCAAGTAGGAATATCAATGACTTGGGACAAACCTCCTGGCCTTTGTTGCTCAACTTTCACTTGTTGACAATTAGGACACTTGGCTAAAAATCCGGCAATATCTTTCTTCATCCCATTCCACCAATAGACTTTATGTAGATCACGGTACATCTTGGTGGATCCCGGGTGAATAGAATATCAAGAACTATGGGCTTCCTCTAAAAAAAAATCCCTCAAGTCATCAACATTTGGAACACATAACCGACCTTGATACCTAAGCACCCCATCTCCCCATTGGGAGAAAGCCTCTACGGACTTTTTAAGCACCGCTACTTCAATTTAACCAAATAGGATCAAGATTTTGCTTAGACTTCACATCCATAACAAAGCATGATTCGAAACCATTATGGACCATGACACCACCCTTGGTGGAATCCACTAGTTTAACACCTAGTCGGACCAACCTATGAAAATCACGAACCAACTCTTTATTTTCTTTATCTACATGATCCACACTACCCATTGACAATCTACTAAGAGAATCCCCTACCACATTAGCTTTGCCGGGGTGATAAAAGACACTCATGTCATAATCCTTCAAGAGTTCTAGCCACCTTCTTTGGCGAAGATTCAAGTCATTTTGACTAAACACATATTGTAGACTCTTATGATCGGTGAAAACATCCACATGGACCCTATACAAATAATGCCTCCATATTTTTAAGGCAAACATAACTGCCGCTAACTCAAGGTCATGGGTAGGATAATTCTTCTCATGGATTTTAATTTGTCTTGAAGCATAGGCAATCACCTTACCATTTTGCATAAGCACACATCCCAACCAAACTCTAGAGGCATCACAATACACCACAAAACCATTCGTACCTTCCAGTAAGGTCAACACCGAAGCGGAAGCAAGTCTATTTTTTAACTCTTGGAAACTTTTCTCACAAGCTTTCGACTACACAAACTTATCTTTCTTTTTATTAAACTCCGTCAAAGGAGAAACAATGAAAGAAAATTCCTTAAAAAACCTTCTATAGTAACCATCCAAACCCAAAAAGCTTCTAATATCGGAAGGAGTTAGAGGTCTAGGACAACTCTTGACCGCATCCATCTCTTTAGGATCTACCTCAATCCCCTTACTTGATACAATATGACCAAGGAAAGCTATAGACCTTAACTAAAATTCACACTTGCTAAACTTTGCAAAAAGTTGTTGGTCCTTAAGAACTTGCAAAACAATTCTCAAATGGTTCACATGTTCATCCTCACTCCTTGAATAGATCAAAATATCATCAATAAACACAATTACGAACATATCAAGGTATTGTTTAAACACCATATTCATCAAATCCATAAATGTTGTCGGAGCATTAGTCAACCCAAACGACATAACCAAAAACTCATAGTGATCATATCGGGTTTGAAAATCCGTCTTTGGAATATCATCCCCTCTCACCCTCAATTGGTGATAACCTAAACGAAGATCAATTTTAGAGAAATAACTAGCCCCTTGAAGTTGGTCAAACAAGTCATCAATTTTTGAAAGATGATACTTGTTCTTAATGGTCACTTTATTTAATTGACCATAATCAATGCACATTCGAAGAGACCCATCTTTCTTTCTAACAAACAACACGGGAGCACCCCATGGAGAGATACTCGGTCAGATGAAACCCTTATTCAACAAATCCTTTAGTTACTCCTTCAACTCCTTTAACTCGGCCGGAGCCATTCTGTAAGGAGCAATATAGATAGGTTGCATATCCAGGAGAAGGTCAATACCAAAATCTATCTCCCGCTAGGGAGGAATACCGGGCAAATCATCAGGGAAAACATCCAAAAATTCATTGACCACGGGAACCGACTCAAGAGAAGGGGTTTCGGAGTCTACATCCCTCACTCTAAAAACATGGTAAAAGCAACCTTTCGAGATCATCTTTCTAGCTTTAAGGTAAGACATAAATTGACCTCTAGGCATAGAATTTCCCCCCTTCCACTCTAGGATAGTCTCATTCGGGAATTGGAATCTAACCACCCGAATCTACAATCAATAGAGGCGAAACATGCATACAACCAATCCATACGAAGAATCACATCAAAGTCTAACATGTTAAGCTCTACCAAGTCCACAAGAGTAACTCTATGGGATAAGGAAACGGTACATCTCCTATAGACCCTCTTAGCCACCACAGAATCACCAACAGGGGTAGAGACAGAAAAATGTTCTAATAACACTTCTTGAGGAACATCAAACCTCATTGCTACATAGGGCGTCACAAAAGATAAAGTATCATCGGGATCTAACAAGGCATACACATCATGAAGAAAAACTTTTAACATACAGGTGACTACGTTCGGGGAACTCTCTTGGTCACCTCGGGATTGGAGAGCATAGAAGTGGTTTTTCTTTAGAGTATTGGGATTCATATCGCTAGGAGGAGCTTGCTTGCCTTCCATTCCTTTTGTCGTAGGCATGGGGCAATCTCTCATTTTATGACCACTCTTCACGCAACTAAAGCAACCACCGGTGTCGGCTAGGCACTTACCATCGTGTTTCTTCCCACACTTAGCACATGTAGACCTAGCCAAAGAAGAGCCACCTTCATTACCTTCTTGAGGTTTAGGGTTAGACACTCTATCCTTCTTAAACTTAGGTGGAGCATTAGAGGAACCTTGACCGGAAAACCCTTGACAAAACTTAGTACGACCATGTCCATCGGATCTAGCATGCGAGAAATTACTATCACCTATCTTAGACCTTTTTACCTCTCTAGACTTTTCCTTGAGTTTCAATTCCTCAATTTGTTGGGCGTACACCATAAGACGTGAGATATTCATATTATGAAGTAGCATTGTCGTACGTCATTATTTTTGTACTAAGACGGACACGCCCATCACAAACTTATTCAACTTTGCCCTCGAATCCGCCACCATAGTTGGAGCATACATGGATAGTTGGGTGAACTTTAGAGAATACTCCCTAACACTCATACTTCCTTCACGAAGGTTAATGAACTCTTGTACCTTTGCTTCCCTCAACTCGAGGGGAACGAACCTTTCAAGAAATGCCGATTTAAACAATTCCCACTCTACGGGACCCGATCCTACCGGTCTCTATCCCTTCCATTGATCATACCACACTTGAGCAACATCTTTCAATTGGTAAGCGGCTAACTCCGTCTTCTTCTCCGGAGTCACCCCCATAATAGCAAGTACATTATAAACCTCGTCGATAAACCTTTGAGGATTCTCTTCCATTTTCGAGCCATAAAATTCCGGAGGGTTCATCCTTGCAAAGACCCTCACTCTTAAAGCCGCCGAATTTACATTAGGATTCATAGGATCTACAACCTCTCTATTGGCTTAAGTTGCCAAAGTTTGAGCCAACATTTGAAATGTCGACCTAACCTCCATATTTATCAAATTCTCAGCCAAAGGATCTATCGAAGCTTGAGGAGCTTGAGGAGGAGCTCCTTGTTCCACATTCTCCCTCACATTCCTTCTAGTATTATCCCTTCGAGAAGACATATCCTGAATATCATAAGGTAAGGATTAGAAGAGAGACTTTATAGAGTTAAACTCTTTGGCACGACTTAAGAGTAATCAAAGAAGTGTAGTTTCCTAATCATCTTGTAGCCTCTCATTCATAAATATGGCGCGCTTCACACTCATGAACAAAACTCTACTAAATGTGGCTTATGAGACATCATAAGACCATTCTAAACCTTGTGCTCTGATACCAAGTTTGTCACGACCCAGGGGTACCCCCTAGATGTAACATGGCATAGAGAACCCCGAAGGACTCCATATAAGTCACTTAGCATATCATATCATAAAGTACTATAATAATAAAGAGCAAAACCACATTCAAGTCCAAAAAGAGTTTTATAGAAAAGTGGAAGTCTAACTCATGTCTCAACTTAGCCATCCATTACAATAGAATGAAAGTGGGCCTAGCACATACATCATGTTAAAAAAGGAAATACGAAAAGTGAAACTACAATAAGGAAAGTCCGTCATCGAACCATGAAGACTCACCAAGCTTGAAAAGAATCAAAGTCCAAGCTCTAGCCAGTAGAATGCAAACCCTTCCCGTCAGACCCTACATTTCGGAAAAATGTAGGCAAGAATATGTGTTACTACAAAAATACACTAAGTATTATAACTATGCATAAAAACATTTAGAACATGCAAAAGGGGACATTTCATTTCATGATATGCAATTTACAAAGTTTAAACATCATAATAGAAGTACTTGGAAAACATAGGTCATAACAACATGGTCAATGCAAGCTCAAACATCTTTAAGTCTTTGAACACATATGGTATACTTCCTTAAGTAACCTTAATTCATTAGTCAACTTGTTGTGGGAATATTAGCCTTAACCGACATAGAGACCATGTGAGCTAAAATATGATCAACCGGTGTCTCACACACCCAAAAGGGTTGTTATACTTGCCTAATGTAGAAACATGAACATCTAGCTTAAGTGGATCCACTAGCTAATAACCTATGGGGGCACGTATTTTAAGGGATAAGGAGATTGCTGCTAGAAAAATGGCCTCTACTAACGAGAGAACTTCCATCTCATGAGACTTCTTCTAAAAACCCGGCCTCTACTAACAGGAGAGCTCCCATCTCAATGTCAATATCCACTCGGTGCTAAGATTAATTCCCACATAATAGTATTTTCTTACTTATTCTCATTAATCATGGAAAGACATGTCATCTTGTCAATCCAAGCTAGTTCATTAGGATAGTTTTTAGTCATTGATTCAATTAAGTGAGAATCGCCTTTGAACCTAAAAGTCGTTTATATGTGAGAAAACCTTTCACATCATGGTTGCAAGTGTTTTATGAGAATAACCTTTCAACAATACAATAACAACAACAACATTGTACTTCACTCTCAAAGCACCCTTAAAGCATTTACATAGGTTTCATAAGATCATGCATAAACTCATACCTTGCCCTATCAAGGTTCAAAGCTACATTCAATAACCAAATCTAGAATTCTAGCCTTAGATAGGGATTATTATTATATATTCATCTAATTCTACTACTTCATGCTTTAGATCATAAAACTCTTCTTTCATAATCAATAACCCACAATATGAGATCATAATTTGGAAAATATGGGGGTTTGCATGGATTCATAGGGGAAACATCATAAAAGCATTGTAAATAATAAATTCATGCATATTTAGACATAATTTAAACATTAAGATCAATAATCAAAAGAACCCATGGTGTTAGAAGAAAACCCTAGCTAATTGAGAAATTCTACTATTTGAAATAGAATAATTTGGGGACTCCATGGGTGGAAGGAACCCATGGATGAAAGCTATCGTACCTTGACTCTAATTACTAGCCTTCAATGGAGAATTTGGATCCTTAGCTTCAAACCCTAGCTGATTCTTCTTCTTTTTCTTCAAGTTCGAGAGAGAGAATATTTAAGATGAGGTTTTTGTTTTCTTTTGGGATTTAGGAAGAATGAATTAAATACGGTGAATTTGAGGGTAAAAAGGCTTATATAGGGCTTCTAAATATAGGCAAAATGACATAGTATAGGAACTAATTAATTAGGAAAAGACCTTACTGCCCCTAAGTTAATTGTCAACTGTCACCGACCTACCGACCCACGAACCCAATCGATGGACCGTGGATGGACCTATGGTCTGTCCTGGTGAACCGTGGTTGATGGTCAGAGAATTTGGTCTTGACCCACGACACCTCTATCGACGGACCATGGTTGGACCTACGGTCTGTCCTGCACATCCGTCAATAAATATAGAGAATTTGGCCATGAACTACAGTCAATGGATTATGGTGCATGGACCGACCTACGATCTGTTGGTCCCGGTGTCCCGCCATGGTCCTTGCCTGGATAATTTCCTGAGGCACCCATCCACAGACTGACCTACGGTCTATGGCCCATACCACGGGTCATGGTTGGCCCTCGTGGATGGCACCTGGGAGTTCTGAAATCTCTTAGCCTCCCTCTTACGAATACAGAGTGTTACAAATCCAATTGAAGCGGGTGAGGGGGTAGAGCTGGTTTGCAACCTACAGGAATTTTAGATGTTTTTTAGGGTAATCCATGAGTTGAACATGCGGAAGGAGTGCAAAATCAACCGGCACTAGTGTTTGTGATAACTAAAGGGTTGATCATAATGTTGCCGGATTGACAGGTGCTATAGTGTCCCTCCACTACCTCTCAGACATACGTTTGTGGTGACCAACAGTTTGATGTAAATGCTTACTGAGGATTGTTTGTTGGGTTACCCCCAAAAGATCCATATGCTCATATGAGCAAATTGAAAAGTGTCTGCTTGAGTAGTGTGGGGAGACCAGACTTAGACATGGATACAATCGGCCTAGGGTGTTTCCACTTTCATTGACAGGTGATGCTATGGTATAGCTCTCTGATTTGCCATACAACTCAATCACGACTCTGGACCAGCTGCACAAGGCATTCATGGAAAAGTATTTTCTGGTGTCCAAAAAGTTGAATCTCAAGGATAAACTCAATAACATTGTAGCATTGCCTGGAGAGTCGGTGAGTAGCTCGTGGGATAGATTCACTAGATTTATGAAGAGTGTACCAAGCCACCACATAGATGACGAGTCATTGATAGAGTATTTCTACAGAGGGCAAGATGATAACGGAAAAGTTATGCTAGATATTATTGATGGAGGATCTTATGGAGTATGCACATTTGAAGAGATAGCAGAAAACTTAAAAAGATCTCCAAAAATAACAAGGCATGGAGCACTAGAAAGGAAAATAATGGAAGGAGTATGTTTGTTGTCCAAACCGTACCAAGTCAATCCAATGATGATATTCATGAGGAGATGGCCCAACTGAGAACAAAAATTGCCTTCGTATTGAAACATATGAGTGGAAGTGCAGAGAAAGTGAATTATGTGAACTACCAAACTAGAACACTGCCTGTTGATGAGTACATTTATGAGGAGGACGTGAATCTTGTGAATGATCAAATGGGGGGTTTCCGGACAAACGCCCAAGGTTCCAATTTGGATAATTGGCGTCAAGGTCAAGGAAATCAAGGTCGGAACTATGGTAACTACAACTGTGAAGGGAATTATGTCCGTGAAGGGAAATTCAATCGTGATAACAACTACAACTGGAATGGGGAAACATGAATAAGAAGAGTGGACCATATGTTCCACCTAGTAACAGAGATGTTGGATCGAGTATGACTCGCATTGAAGATATAATGCACAAAAAAATTTAAAACAAAGGGTGAGACAAACTTGTGGCCCATAAGCGCTGAAGACCCTTCAAGAAGCGAGTGGGTCCAGTTTCCCGGAACCTGCTGGATCATCACGAGTGGTGCACTCAGTAGTGGGGTCACCACCCCATCCATCTCTCGTGTTCTACGCTGTCACAACTCCTCCTCGAATAAAGACTGACGTTGGGTTGCCCCAACTATTGCCACTCTCTCCTCTTGGCCCGTCTAGACTCATCGATATTTCTAGTGTGCACTTAAGGGTGAGTGCGCTTTCCAGCCACATGAGAGGGATCAAGTGATGGTATCTCATCTCCAAATAGTTCACTCAGCACCATATCATCTGCCTTCACCTCAAGTGTGGGCTCTGGGATATCCTCAGTAGTAGCAGCAAGAGCATCAACATCTGCACGGAGCCTAGCCAACTCTGTCTGGAAGGTGGTCACATCAATAGTGGGGCCCGTCTAAGGCCTCTCAAGTACCCGAAGCTCAAATATGTCTAGCTTCTTATACACCGCCTTGATCTTCTCATCCATTATCTTTTCCATGTGCGCCTCTGACTCCTCCACATATCTCTGCATCCATGGCCTCATATATTGCAGCAGAGTAACCATCTAAGTCTCTAATTTCTTGACTTGGGCTACGGGTACCAAAACAGACCCTGAAGATGTAGGAGCATGAGGTGTGCTAGTAGTGTGACCAGAAGAAATGTAAGGGGGTGCCTGAACATCGGCCTATGTCGGAGGGGCATGAGTCATGTCATTAACTGCGTGCTCAACCCCAACTTTCTCAATATCAATAGGCACATCAGCACTCAAGGGAGTCAAGTCATCATGTGTACCTTTCCATAGAGCCGCAAAGTTCGCATCATCCTTGATCAAACCCGCATCAACGGTCTTGACTGCCTCAACTAGCCTATCAAGTGTCAAAGAAGGACCGTAGCCTCCCTGCAGAGACGGAAGATCAAACATGGGAAGGGCATAGTCATGGTCTTTTGGAAGGCCCTCTCATGAATCTCTACAATAATGATCCTGGAGAAGTCAACCTCAAGTAGGGATATGTATCGGTCGGTTCGGTTTGGGTTTGAATTTTATCTGTTTGTCTTATTAGTTATCGGTTTGTAGAGATGCTACACTGTTATAGAACCATTAAGATATTGGCTTATCGATTATTTGTTTATTGGTTTTTGATCGTTATCAGTTTGATTATCGGTTTAACGTTAAGATTTAACACAAAAAAACATTGAAAATCACTTAGAAACAAGGTTGTAAACCAAATGAACCATGCACATGAGTTCACAAGTTACATCTTGCTCAAAAGCAAATACTTTTACATCGTAGAATAACCAAGTGTTTGAGACAACCAAAAATAAAAGTAGGAAACCAAACTCTAAGTCAAGGACTTTATATACAAAATGGTATAAATATAATTATTTAATTTACTATCGCGTTATTGGTTAACCCATTTAGAAAAAACCTCAAATCATTAAGAACCGATAACCCGATAACAAAAAAATCAGAACCGTTATCAAAATCGCTAAACCAATAACCCAATACTGATAAACCAATAACTTTTTTTTGGTTCGGGTTATCGGTTTTGGTTTGATTTTGAACATCCCTAACTTCAAGGCCTGCCATCAGAGCTATAAGCATCACCGCCCGATCTGAAGTGACAACATTATCTATATGAGTGGGGGACAATCTGTGTCATATGATGGACCACAAAATTTTGCCGCAAAGCTCAATATTGCCTTTTGGATAGGCTATGTAATGTCACTCACTCACTCAGTGTTCTCTTCCTCAGCCGCAACATGGCGGGCCATCTAACATAGATCCCTATGCTCTGGGTCACGAAAAGCTCTGCCATGTACCACCCCTATCCTATAGTCGTACTCTGTTGGATTAATCGACAAAGTGTGTGCTGGGCCGTAAATAAAATGACGGATGGTGGTCTTTTAAATATCAACAGAGAACCCCCGCACCAATGTGGCCTATAGAGGAAGATAAGTTAATGGCTTAGCTCGTGGTGGCATGACATTCTGCACTATAGCTACATAAGAAGCATAGATCTTCCGTACCATCTCCTCAGTGTACTTGCTCGAGCTTTGCGCCATCCAGTCACATCTATGCTTCTTGAAAATCTCATGAATAGTAGGCACAGTATGGAGGCTCCCAATAAGCACCTAGCGCTCCTCAGTAATAATTTGGACACCCTTCTAGTGTTCATTAACATACTACCCATCATAGTATATATGGAACTTGCTCTGGCATACCGATGCAGCATGTCCTTTTTACAAAGGAGCTGAACAGGTGTGTGTCTAGGACCAGTTCCAGATATACTATGATGGGCAGTACATTAATGAACACTAGAAAGTTTCCCAATTATAACGGAGGAGCGTCTAGTGCTTACAAGGAGCCTCCACACTATGCCTATTATTCATGAGCTTTTCAAGAAGCACATATGTGACTGGATGGCGAAAAGTCGAGATAAGTACAGTGAGGAGATGGTACAGAGTTCTATGCTTCCTATGTAGCTATAGTGCAGAATGTCATGCTACCACGAGCTAAGCCATTAGCTCAGCCTCCTCTACATGTCACATTGGTGCGAGGGTTTGATGAGTCCATGATTTGGATTCATTTAGGGATTTATTTGGATAGATTTAGTTTCCTCAAATGCTTATTTTGTACCAATAACTGATGTAAAATCCTTGTTTTCTAGGTATTTTGATTGAGGAACAAAGCATGGACACTAACGAGCAAAAAGTAACAAGGCAGCTGAAAGAACGAAGAAAATAAGGCTTGTTGATCGCCTAATCTATTGGACGAATCGCCGAGGGGCTATTACCTCGCCTAAAGTTCCAGTGTGCCCAGCCCTGAAGGAGAAAATCAAGTCGGCGAGAGAAAGGAGCAGTCAGCGAACGGTTCCGTGATGCAGTGTTGGATCGCCCAAAGTTACAGAACTTGAGGATACTAAAGTTTAGCCAAAGCAAAAAGGCGATGGAACTGACCAAAAGGCGGATCACCGAGTTGATCGGCGATCTCGACTTACTTTGTTGAATGGCCCTTCACAACATATTTTTGGCGACTATAAATACATTTTCAAACATTATGTTTAGTATCAAATCAAATTTTATTTTGAACATTCATTAGAGTAATTTTTGAGTTTGAACTGAGAGTATTGAGACAATATTTTCCTTAGCTTTGAAGAATTGAAGTTTTCCATTTTTGAGAAATTGGAAGTGGGTCATTGAGATTCTTCAACTTGGACCTTTGTAAAGATGAAATTAATCGTACCCAATTGATGGAAACACAATTTGGTAACGATTTCTATCTTTTTATAATGTCTAGCTAAAACTCCAATTCTTGGGGTGTGATTATGTGATTATGGGTTGATTTAGCTTGTGGTTATTGTTTATTGTTAGTGTAAATTCTATTTAAAAGTGATTTCAATCAGTAATTGTGGTTCAATTTAAAGGGTTGTAGTTGCAAATCCAACTCTACCTTCATGTTTTTGGCTTGCTCGAGAGAGAGATTTTAAAACCAAGATTACTGATTTGATGGTCTGTGAGTATTGGGTTGTCATGGGTTCAACTCAAGAGAGTGAATCATAAACCCTTTTCCAAACATTTAGCTCTAGAGATTGAATGGACTAAAGTGTAGGTTGTTCTTAATTGTTGTTTGTTGGTGTTCGAGAGAAACCAACTTGATTCAGGGTAAATTGTTTGAGAAAAAGCTTATCCCCACTAAAGTCTAGCTTAGTCACTAATTTACAGCTATTCACTATCAATTGCAACTACCCATTTGTCTCCCTTAGCCTATAATCCAATCACACCCAAGAACTCATCTCATTACTTGTTAATTTGTATTATTTGCTACTGTTGTAGTTGATAATTACAACCAAACCCCCTCCCCCCTGTTATTTGACACTTGTGTCACCCCTTAATTTGAATTATGTTTTTTTTCGTAAATATCTATTCCTATGATTGACTTGAACATATTCGAACTTTGCTCTTGATTCTCAAACATGTACCACTCTTTGTGGGATGGGTTATATGTTGACTAATGATCGTTGACTCTTAGAACTGGATTAAGTGTCTTTGATAGCGTTATTCAATCAAAATGGTGTCGCTGCCGGGGAGTGGTGTTGGTTGAGAATCTTTAATTAAGTTGAATTTTGTTCTTGTTAGTCATAGTTAAACTTACTTAATATTAGTTTTGTTTTGCTTGTTTGTGTTTTAACATAGGAAGTATGAGTGTGAACGGCACTATTGGTAGCCAAGTAGGCCACCAAGATGACATCGGAAACCTCAACGATGTCGGCTAATGACCCCCATCTTATGGGGGGAATTGGTGCCATTCACTTGCCTCCAGGCGAAGGGAATACGGTGTTCCATATTACAAGTACTATGATGCAGCTCTAGAAATTGAAGGGGATGTCCGGTGTTATGGCTCATGAGGATCCCCATGAACATATTAGAAACTTCGTGGATGTTTGCGGACCATTCTCCTTCAAGAACATATCCCAAGATTCGGTCCGGTTGAGGTTGTTCCCATTCTCTTTGATGGGAGAAGCATGTAAGTGGATGGATGAATTGCCATGTGAATCAATCTCTTCGTGGGAGGAGTTGGTCACCGTATTTCAAGTGCAATTTTTCCCTCATTCGAAGATGATGACTCTTTGGGACAGCATTCAGAGCTTCAAGCGTCTGGAGGGCGAGTCAATTTATGAAACTTGGCTACGATTCAAGAAGTTTGTAACACCCCTAAATACTAACCAAGAGTCGCATGTCGATTTACCATTGCTTAATTACGACAATATGTTTTACTCTCATTTTGGGAACTTGAAATGTTGTGATATTTGCTAACTTGCTTAACATAAATTGTGATCATAATTTAAGGGATTGTATTGGAGTGTTTATGTAATATTCTAATTAGAATTATGTATAACTTTAAAAGGAGGTGAAGGATATATATATAGGTGTATATGTATGCATTTTGGGCAGCACACAACTATTTGGGCAGCACCTTGAAGGACAGTTGTACAAGGGATAAACATCACTTTTGTGACTATATACTTTCATACCTCCTTTAGTACATTCGTTTTCCTCAAGTCTTAGAACCTTAGAAACATATCTAAACAGATTGTTCTTCAAAATCACAAGAGGAAAACTTTGTTCTTTTGACTGGGATTCGAGACACACCCTTCTCTTTGGTAAGTGGTAAAATCTGTTTTTAAGCTGGGTAGCGTTTAGTATTTTAAGCATAACTTGTTTTATAGAACTTAGTTTACAGTGAATAAATATGATTTGGAAAGATAATTCGTATATGTAAAACTCTTATGTTTATGTAAAATTCTAATTTAGCTGTTATGGATTCGAAATATGGGACGCAACATAGGACAAGTTCTGTCCAGATTTCGAAATTAGAAATCCTGTATGAATAACGGTTAGTGTTTGAATATAGCTTTTTGTAAAGAAAATATTTTGCGGTGATTTTGGTTGTTTTGCAACCTTAAGAGATGTACCTACATCTTTCATGAAGGTTATAAAGTCTAATTTTGCCGTTTTCCTTTTCAAATCTAAGTTGCGACTTGAGGTACTAGGCTGGCCAGAATCACTGTTTTGGGAGCATAGTCGTATTTGTACAGGCTAAGCTTACTTGTGATGATAATCCTGTTTTACTTTGACATTATTGAGATACTAGGAATTAAAGAAGTTATTTAATTGTATTTTTAAGGTTGTATATACTCGTGAACAAGGTGAGGACCTTGAAACGTTGGTTGGTCTAAGGTCTGAACTCGCGAAGTTGTGTTGGACTGTTTCTTTGCTAAAGCACTGAGGTTTGTGTATCAACTTGTACTTGCACTCTTTTAACTGTTGGTATATCTGAAAGTTGATCTTTGTACCTTGGTTACCTCTTGTCACTTTGCATTGTCGTGTTGGTATACTTTAAGACACTTGTGTAACTCGCCCACTTATACTGATTGTTTGATCACCTGGCACTCTTCTTGGGACCTTGTTCTTCTTGTGGCTGTGACTTTGTCACTATTGACATGCCTCTTGATTCGAATCATTTTCCATCTTGACTCTGGATTTTTAGTCCGTCTTAAGAATGGAAGTTGTCCATTTTAAGTACGAACAAGAAAGCCATTTTTAATATGGTTCTTGGTTCTCTTGATTATTGGGTTTTGACCCTTCCTGATATAGGGCGTCAGCCCTTCTTGATACCTGCTTGTGCTTGGTGTGATCACATGATGTATATATTGGGCGAGCCTTGTTATTGAATCTCTTGGAAGATGGTTCTATGAGCGTTCTTGACATTTGCATCTTTAAATATCAAACTTGATACTCTTATTATATTGTTTACTTGATTTGATTATTATGTTTCAATGGTACTGCCCATGACTTGAGAAAGTTAACTTGGTGAATCGGATGGCTCCGAACCTATAGTTTTTACACCACTAAGCTATATGATTAGCGATAGTTGTTTCTATCGTAGGGAATGATCGAGAGGAGGCATGAAACAGGCCATTGGAGATGAAGATTTTGAGAGCTTTAAGGAAGATCACATTTGCATATAGGCATCTATATTTTTTATAAACCTTGGGACTTATACATGATCTATGTGTTGTATATTTACATGAAATTTTGAGCGCTAATCTGATCATGTCACCATGGATTGTAATATAAGTATGGCTATATGTTTTGTTCTTTTGGGGTGTGTAAGCCCAAGTCTTGTAATATATTAAATTTACCACTAATTTAGAATGATTGTGTGAAGCATGGACGACCTAGTTGGGTACTCGGAAGTTGGTAATAATCTTTTTATGTCATCTTTACTAGTGTGAGGACAATATATGCATAAAAATCTCATGAGTTATTGGCTTATATTATTTCGGAAGGGTCGCTACAAAGTTGGTGCTCCATACCCAACTCATGGCTTGCCTTACAAACATGTTGCTGCAGTATTTTTACCGAAGTCTTTATTCGGTAAATAAGGGTGTTGCTGACCAACTTACTCCTGGAGGTTTGATGCAGCATCTTTATGTGATAGCAACTCAGCTCTTGGATGGCATAAGTAAAATCAATCAGGGTTGGTACACCTGCGAAGATCAGGTTTCCCCGCTCACTTTTAAATTGACCGAAGAGTAGATGGAAAAAGACAATGAGAGGCACTAAAACATTGCCAAAATCATGACACAACTTGACATTTTGTCTAAAAATGTCATGGGAGTTGCTGCTCGAAGTGCAATGTCGTGGGTGTCGGGTGTGTTAATCCTGATGAAGCCAAGTTCGAAACTTTGTACAACTAAGAGGTGAATTTCCTAGCCAACCAAGATGGTGGTTATCATTCAAACTACCCGAGGCAGGGTGGTAACCAAGATTGGAACAGGGATGAAGGTTGGAAAGATCGCGATTGATAATGAAGGGATCGAAATCCCAATTGGAAGGATGGGGAGAAGGATAGGTATGTGCCTCCCCACGAGCGCCAAAACTCAAAGGATTCTGAAGGTGGTCGGTCGGAGGATATGCTTTCTCGTATCCTCAACAAAGTTGAGGGCTCAGACAAGATTTTGAAGGAAATGAAAGATGATGTGTTGACCCTCAACGAGACGGTTACCTCTCATTCAGTATCGATCAAAAGTTGGAGACCCAAATGGGTCATATCTCATCTCATTTAAACCCGAGACAGCAAGGGGATTGCCTAGTGATACTATGGCCAACCCCAAGAATGAAATTTTAGTGTGGACTTGCATCGTGTCGCGACGTTAACTAAGACGCTGCTTGGGAGGCAACCCAAGTTTTTATTTTCCTTCTTTTGAAGTTTGAAATAATGGTGTGTTGGTTCTGCAGATCAAAGTGTGGAAAGTGTATGAAAAGTGCAGGTTGGCGAGCCAAAAGTCCAGTTGGTGCATCACCGAAGAGGTTGGGGTGCCCGACTTGAACCGACGTTTGACTCAAGACATTTTCAAATTGGAGTCTGTAAAACTCAGTGAGCCCAGGAGCTAATTCGTGAATCGCTGATCGGGTCGGCGATCACAACTTTGTCTACCGTTTGGACCCCCACAATAACTAGAAGTCCTGTAAAATTCGATGAGGTAAGTGCCCACTCGGCGTGTCACCGAGTGGGTCGGCGAGCAAAACTAATATCGCTGAATGGGAGAGAAATAGACGGTTTTTAAAGGCCAAAGGTTTAAACTTTCTAACTCTTTCACTTTCCCTCACTTTTGAACTTCCCAAACTCACACCCGCACTTTAGTGTTCTAGATTTTTGCATTTTTACTGTATTTTAGTCGTTGATTGTATGCTCGGAGTTGGAATCTTTGCCGCCTAGCTTTTCAAATCTTGATTATTCGGCATCAAAGGTTGGTTTTCCAAACCCCGAATTCAATTTTTAGCGATTTTTACTAATTTGCAATTGATTTTTATCTTAGTGATGTGTGTTGATACTCTCTAATCATAATTGTATTTGTGTGTACCTAGCTTAACTTGAATATCGTGCCTCAAATTCCTATAATATTGATTTCCCAAGATTTTTTGCTTTAAAATTGTGGGGTTTTGCTTGCATGTTGTTGGGTCTAGTCGGGTGAAGTCTAAGTAACCCGCATTTGTGCTAAATGACATATTTTGCCCAATAAAAGAGCGGTTGACGTCATTCTTGAAGGCAAAAGTCGTCAAATGGCCAAATTTGGCCAAATTTGGCCAAACCGAGAGAAGTCTGACTATCCCGAGGGAATGGGTGTAATGGGTCTCAGTTGAATTAGAGGAGTGCATGTTTTGATTTTGTTTTCGAGGGCTGCGGGGTTGAATTTGGGAAGTTGGGTTGAAAGTAGACACGTTGTTGAAAGTAGACACGTTGGGTTGTTTGGCGAGCTGGGTCGAGCTCGCCAAACCACTTGGCGGTTCGTCGAAGTTCCCCTTATAGCCTTTAATTTCATGATTTAACTTGAAAGAGGTTCTGTAACTTTCAGTGAGAAGCCCGAGTTCATTGAGTGCACTCAGCAACTCACCGAAAGTCCTTCTTAATCGCCCTTTGGTTTTCCCCCTAACCCTTAATTACACTGTAACTTTCAGTGGGCTGAGCCATGCTCGCCGAATGCCATCGACGATTCGCCGAAAGGCCTTTCCCATCGCCGATAGGCCATTTGTCTGAGAACTTTTTTAGCCAATCCATTCAGCGAGCCTGATCTGGCTCGCCAAAGTGATTCGGTGACTCACCGACTGGTTTGGCGACTCGTCGACTGGTTCGGCCCTATTAACGAAGCTGACTCAAAAAGCAGCTAGGTTCCAGTGGACTGAGACTTGCGAGTATAGTTTCCAGGAGATGAAGGACAGGTTGACATCAGCACCAGTTCTTGCATTACCAGATGGTTCAGAAGGCTATGTGGTGTATTGTGATGCTCCTGGTGTTGGGTTGGGATGTGTTCTAATGCAACATGGTAAGGTTATCGCATATGCTTCAAGGCAGTTGAGGAAGCATGAGAAGAACTATCCGACCCACGATTTAGAGTTGGCTGCAGTTGTGCATGCATTAAAGATCTGGAGACACTATTTATATGGCGTTCATGTTGACATCTTCACAGATCATAAAAGCCTTCAATATATCTTTAAACAAAAGGAGTTAAATCTGCGACAATGTCGATGGCTTGAGTTACTGAAAGACTACGACGTGGATATTTTATATCATCCAGGAAAGGCGAATGTGGTAGCCGATGCCCTCAGTCGAAAATCTATGGATAGTTTATCTCACTTAGGTGTTGAGAAGCGGGAGCTAGCGCGAGAGCTTCATCAGTTAGCTAGCTTAGGAGTCAGATTGTTAGAGACAGACGATAGTG
>JAJOOO010013979.1:0-26472 GCA_029582685.1 Solanum piurae | reverse complement strand
CCCCCCTCCGTCCGTTCTTCTTTGGCTTACCTATACCTCTCGTAAAACTTCTCACACCTCCTTAATGGTGCATATGCGCTCCTCTTCTTCACATGTACGAACACCATGCTCGCTTCCTTAATTTTTTCCACTACAGAATCCACTTCAACCTTGTCTCATATAACCTCATTCATAATCTTATCTCTCCTAGTATGTCTACAAATCTATTTGAGCATCCTCATCCTGCTACCTTCATCCTCTAAATGACGTGTATGTTCTTGACTGGTGATCACTCTACTCATATAACAAAGTAGGTCTGACCATCACTCCTTAGAACTTCACTTCTAATCCATGGTGACACATTCTTATCACATAATAACCTAGATGTGGAACTCCATATCATCAACTCTGATCCAATAATATATAATGCACGTGTGATATCATCATCAATCTCCAATCTAAGATTCAAGATATTAGAAACTCATCTCTTAGGTATAATAATTATCAATTTTCACTTCCACGTCCACTTCATGCATCACATCTAGGGATGAACAAAACTATATCCGAAATGGAAGACACCTAAAAAGAATAAAAAGGCGGATAATATTCCATTAAGGACCTTCCCTATTATGGTTGATAGGACATATATTAATATAGTTTAAGCTAGATATAATAAGCTTTTTTTCAGAAACTCAATAAACTCAAACGAAGCATATAAATAATAATAGAGAAAAAGAACAATATCAATCCCAAACAGTACAATAAACAAAGCAACGTGATGGCATTAGATGCCACATCACTTATCGGTCATATATATATATATACAAGTTCACAGGGTTAAGAGTTTCAGCAAATTGCAAAACTCAACTAGGTAACAGAAAATACATATGTTTAGGTGACAGAAGTACAAAAACTATTATGTTTGAAGCATGCATGTCATGGACCAAGGCAACGGAGCAAGCCAGAAATTACATGGCTTCAATCATCTTCCTCATTTTCATCCTCTTCGTCTTCGTCGTCCTCTTCCTCTTCTTCGCCCTACGGATTATCAAGCACTAGTAAATCCGATAGAAAAACAATGCAGCCACTCTAACAAATGAGTACTAAATAAAAAACTCTTTTTCCCAATTAAAGTAGCATAGCACTTGTGGTAATGGATCGAAGTCCCATATGAGGAGAACGTATAAATGTTTACACATCAATTAACTAGCTTCATAATAGGTAGTCACTATATTGCTTACCTTCTCAAAGTTTATTGAGCAGATGACCAAATCACAGAACTCAAATCAACTCTGTTATGAATTTGGCAATAATTTTGTCGAAAACCACCAGCATCTATAATACTTATCATAACTTGCCTTTTCAGGCACAAGTTCTAGTTTCCAATGTCCCTCGGAGTATACAAGTTTCATTTTGGATCAAGCATTAACATCCAAAGTTTAACATTTAACATCGGCTTCCTCTTGCAACCAAAACTGCACTTCATGCATCATTAAGGACAAAAAGGGCATCCCCCCTCCCCGCCCCCAAGAAAAGGGCCTAATGAAATAACTAGAATGATCAGTGAAACTATTCTCTAACATAACTTTGGGCCGGGGGGCAATCGTCAGCCACAATAGTCTTGTCAACACAAACATAAATCTATTAGATGCACTTACGCAAGCATCGAGTCAATTAAAAAACACACTAGAATTTCGTAAGCTATTAATACCTGCCCACTGTCCTCCGCATCTTCATCATGCACCTCAGGCTTTGACTTTTTTTCTTTTTCTTCTTCGTCCTCATCATCTGAGCTTTCCGCCTAATTCCATTGTTGAAGTGAGAAGAAAGAAGCCTCTCTTTCCAGCTCAAAGATCATACGAATCTTAAAAAGAAAACAAATTATAGGAAGCTTACTTGCTTCTTGTTGTAAGCATTCATGAGCTTTCCATACTCGGCCTTCCTTTTTGCAGCTTTGGCTTCATATGGTGCTTTTTCCTTTCAACAAGTAGAACCAAACTTATAAGTGACCTCATTACATTAAATATGTAGATTTTGTCCCATAAAAAAGAAAGTAACGAATCCATATCCTTCTTCTGCAAAATTATTTAACTTGTATAACAATATAACAATGTGGTGTGTATAAAATGGTCATTGCGCCAAATTCGCTACTTGGATCACTAACTTTATACGAGATGAATAATACTTACAGCTGCACTCAAGGATTTCCACTTTTCTCCTCCAGCTTTCCCGACCTTTATATATAATATTAACAATTTCTCAGGACAACTATTAAATGAAGCAATGCTAATGAAATAATCATCAAAAGCTTACAGCTGAAACAGCCTTCACATTAGGATTCTCCTTTTTAAATGTCTTCCTGAATTCCTCACTGCAATAGCATGAATGATCATTTGTCGATTACAGCACATAACTATAGATATGCAACTAAATCTAGTTAATTATAAAAAGAAAACGAATCCCCTACAGGAATACGAAAAAGGCACTGGGAGGCCTCTTAGGCTTATTAGGATCTTTCTTTGCCTTTTTGTCCTTTGTAACCTTCTTTTTATCGTCCTTCAATGTGGCTTTTCTCTTCCCCATCTTTCTGAAAATAAGAGAGACAAACATGATCTGTTACTAAAATGATACTCCTTTTATCACTATGCTACAACATACCGTCAAAACTAAAATACAAGAAACTCCATTTCCGTATCCCAAAACGTAGCATCAGCTAATATTTGAGTAAAGTCTATGCAGCACTAAAACTACTCACATATAAAGCCGGAATAACAAACAAACTTTAAAATGGTACTCACCGGTCCTCAACAGGCTTCAACGCCGACCTTGTTTCTTTTCTCAATGCCCCTTTTCCTTTTCCACCCTTCATTGTAACTTAAAACTGCCTAATCGAAAAAACCAGCCTTAGTTAAAACCCCATCAATGTGCATTTTATATTTGAACAGTGTGATAAAAGTTGGTAAGTTACAATTCATTTCCAATGTACAAGAATCAATGCACAAGCCGATATGAACAGCGCCAAATAAAAACATGAATAATGCTCATTGTGCACAAAAAGCATTGCTAAACAACCAGAAGAATTAGAAGGAAACACAACAACTAGTTGTCCTACACTCTATTCGGATGTCCGTGAAAAGATCAACTCTTCAACCAAAGATATATGTGTTTTTGTCTGTAATTACCTGCATAATTGACATTTTTTTCATGGAGATACTATATCGTGTTACAATAAAGCTTATGTTCCGCGTGTTGGAACACAGATATATATGTATAAGTGAAAAACTACTAAAAGTCTAACAAATATTAAATTTTGAACCCATAATTTTGTAACTCGTAAGTGCAAATGCGTTCATTATTAAGAACTTCTTAAGGTTGAATTCATCAAAGTTAAGAGGACTAGATTCACTACTAGAAACAAAGGTTTTTCTCACCGCAAATCAATGGGAAGTTTATGCTATAAAACATGATTTTCCCACCAAACCAGCTCACTAGAAAAATGCAAACAGTGAAAGCTTCCTAATTTTCCCATATGAAACATTTACTATTTATTTTTCTTTTCACTACGATTCAATCAAAATATCAACGGAGATAGCCACTAAATAGTGATTTTATAGTAGTGAATTTGGTTCATGTTAGAAAAATAACTATGTTACATCTCTCTACATGATCTCACAATACCAATTTTAAGTAAACCAACCAAAAACTACTTCAATAAATAGGAAAAAGAAAAGTAAAAATACTACTTTTACTTTAAACCTTCCTATTTAGACCAAATCAGTAAATTCATCTCCACACAACAGTAAAACAGAAACAAAAGAAAACATCAACACTTAATCAACCACAATGAAGCAAAATAATATATATTTTTTTCCCAAATAAGTAATTAGTGCTTCTACAAGTTTCTCAATTACAAAATTGAATTAAGAAAAAACAAACAATTGTTAATATAAAGAGAAAAAGAGAGGAAATTGATTACCAGAAGAGGAAGATAAGAAGGTGTTGGCAGAAGCACCGAAAGTGAAGAAAACAGAGCTCTAAAAAGCCAAAAGAGAAGAATCAAGTCACTTTAGTATGACCGAATAATAACAAAGTAAACTGACCGGATCTTCCGGTTCTTTTCTCTACTTCCATCCAAAAGTAAAGTAGATAAAAGAAAACATTTAAAATAAGTCAATTCAAACGCGTTTATTTTTGATGGAATACATTGATTTGGCTTAAATTGCTAATAAATTGACATACTATTAATATGATGATTTAAATATAATTAAAAATAGGAAAAATTACGCAGATAAATACACATATTAGTTAATTAGTTAACATAACTATAGTTTAAATTAATTACCATTCACAACATCTTTTTAGTTATACTCATGTGCGCCTCTCTCCTCTCTTCCTCCCTCTCGCCTCACTCCTCTCTTATACATATACACATATAAATTATATATATACATATACAATTATATGACAGATATACAAATACAATTCACTTTTCGCCACTCTCTGCCCTTTCTTGCTCACCTCTCTCCTCCATTTTCCAATCTCGCTCGCGTCTCTCCTCCATCTCTCAATCTCGCTCGCCAGATATACAAATACATATGTATATCAATTATATATATATATATATATATATATATATATATATATAATTATTTGAAAAATATACATATACAATTCGACAGATATACAAATACAATTCGCCTCTTTCCTCCTTCCCAATCTCACTCGCCTCTCTCCTCCCTTTCCCAATCTCGCTCCCGTCTCTCCTCCCTCTCCCAATCTCGCTCTCCATATATACAAATACATATGTATATATATACAATTATCTGACATATACAATTCAATAGGTATACAAATACAATTCACCTCTCTCCTCCCTCTCCCAATCTCGCTCGCCTCCCCCCCCCCTTAACATATAGCTACGGATCGTAAAGCAAACTATAGCTATAGAGCCTAATTAAGTTATTTTTAGTGGCTATTTGCAAAAAATTTCCTTAAAAATATCAAGCAAAATTATTTCACAAATTAAATCCACTACAAAAATGAACAAAATATAAGGGATTCGTTGACAAATGTGTATATATGATACGGATATTTTGGTCTTGATAATTTTCTGCTTCTGCTTTTTTTTTATGATGCGAACTTTTTTACTGCTTTCCGGCAGCAGAAAAACTGCTTCTATTTCCATTTAAAAGTTGTTTTACTTATTCAAACACTTTTCTTTTTTTTTAAATAAATATTTTTTTCTCAAAATAAGTATTTTTGATCTCTCAAGAGCAATGTCAAACATGCTCTTAAGCTCATAATCATTTAAAATATTGATTTTTTGTAAGATTCAAATAGTGATATTACTATTAGGAAAATCTCAGTAGCTCAATTGATTGTTTATATAGACAATCAATTGAGCTACTAAGATTCTTCTAATAATAACTATAATAATATTTTATGCAAGGTAGATAAATTTTATATATAATTAATATATCAGGTAAAAAAAATACACTACTATAGAAAATATTGTCTATGTAAATTGACAATGATCATGAAAGTTGTATATTTTTCAAAAATTCTCCTAATAATATAAAAAAAAAACTTTTACAATCAAGAAATTACTTCTTTTTAAATATCTCCAAGCAAATACAATAAATATTTATATTACACAAATTTTATAATGGGATTACCTTTCCTAATATATCCTTGAAATAATAATGCAAAATTTACAAGTGAAAACAAAACATAATATTGAAAGAAGAATTGGAGAGGGAAACGGTGCATGCAAGCAAAGACAAAAATATTTTCTGGCATGTTTTGAAGGTACACACACCTGGATCAAGCTCATCACATACTTCCACTATAATTCTACTTTTTACTAGATTTTTTTTTTTTGATGTTTTGTTTCTTCATGTTCTTCTAGAACTTGCCTTTCATTTATATATATATACACACACTTTGTTGATATAATTTTAATTTAATACGAAATTTAGGAAAGTAAAAAAAATTATTTAGTAATTTTGTGGTTTAAAATTAAAAAAATAGGTAGAATATATCAAAACATATTTTTATCTTATAGTATTAAATAAATCATATGAAAAATTAAAATTTAAGAATTAATTAAAATTATAAAACAGATTAGATGAAAGCAATTGTCAGAGTCCCAAAGTCAAGCAACCGTGAAGGCACCTATAGAAAATTAAATGGAGATTTAGGATTAATAATATACATTTTATATATCAAGGGGTAAAATTGCAAGTTTATAATTTTTAACGGAATAACGGTGTATAAATTAAGTATAAAATTTTAATTTGTTCACCAACCGTTAATCGAGTAACCTAAAATCAATAAGACAATAAGCCTTTTACGATTGTCTTATCGATTGCGTTTTGATTTTGGACATCCCTACACAATCATGTATTCGTGAAAAGGCATGAACGAATGTGTCAGAAACATTAATGGGAAAAGGGTCAAAAATGTCCTTAAACTATGCGAAAGGAACAAAAATGTCATCAATTTGTAGTTTGGTCCAAAAATGCTCGTATTGTTATTTAATGGGTAAAAAATGCTCATTTTTCAAATAAAATATATATTATTTATTTTCTTTTTAATACATTCTTTTTCTAATAATATTTTTTAAATTAGCAAACAATTATCTTACTTCAATTCAGAAAAAAATAAAAAATGAATATATTACTTATTTTATTATAATTAATTTTTATGATGGATATACTATGATCTTGTATATATGAAACATATTATCTGTCAAAAGGGTACATGAATTTATTCTATTTTAATTGATAAAATGAGATTAAGAAGAAAAAAAATTCCTACATTTTTATTTGTTAAAGTGATTTTAAAAGAAAGAAAACAAGAACAACATTCTTTAATAATATGTTAATTAGGAAGAAGATATGTTTAAAAAGAAAAAAAATATATATTTATTCGGAAAAGGGTATTTTTGACCCATTTAGTAACTAAAGGAATGCTTTCTAGTCCAAAGTATTGACTGCAAGGGCATTTTTGAACCAAAATATTGACGACAAAGACATTTTTTAGCCAAACTATCAACGAAGAGCATTTTTATTCCTTCCACATAGTTCAAGGGATTTTTGACCCTTTTCCCAACATTAATTATAAGAGACACTTCACTCTTTTCCGAAGAAAGATACGATTGAAATGTTAAGAAGGTAAATAGAATCATTAATGTTCCAAACAAAAGATCGTTGGAATTAGGCAAACACAGGCCATACTTGCTTAATCTTATGTATTTTACATTCCGTTCGATCTAATTCACGTATCATTTAAACCTCACATACAAATTTAACGGTATCTTTTCAAGTGTAAACATGAGTATTATTTTAAGCTGTCATAGTTGGTATTTGATGTGCGTATCAAATCTTCTCTTTATATTATGATATGACTATTGTACATCTCATGTTTGACCCCAAAATAATTTTGTTCAGTATTTTGGGACCTGCAAGCACATGCAATGATTTTCTCCATTTGCGTGCCTGTCTATTCTCCAATTATTTTATCTTTTCTGACCAATAGCCAACGCATGTTGACGGAATATATGCTTAATAATATATGTCTAGTAACTCATCTCTTATTTATTCCTGTCGAGAACCTCGGATACTCTCTGTCCAATTTAAGTTTCTTATTCTTTTCTTGAATTATTTAAATATACGTCTTTTTTTATATTTAATAGTCTAAATGACAAGTTTAATAATGCAAACTTGAGAAGTCTCCATTTATTTCTTTAAGTTCTGTGTTTAATCAAATTAAGACACTTAAATTGACACTGAAAGCACAGTATTTTTTATTTTTTGGATGGTTTTGTCGTTTTATACATGACAGGTTGTATTATACCGGTAATAGTGACTGATGTGTGTTTCCAAGAACTTTGCATGAATAACCCTTTTTATACTGCTGCAAGACTTGTGATCTTTCCACAATCCACATAACTTTCTTTCTAGCTTGTGTGAGTTCATTTCAATTTTATGCAGTCCTTTTCTAACTTGTTTTAGCTATGATCAGAACAACAAAAGAAGATTTTGCGCAAGTGATTCCATCAGTATCCAAAACTATAACTTGTCATCATAAAACGATGAAGCGCTTCGATAGCATTTTAGAGGATACAGATCTTATTGATTATCAGCTTGATCAAACACGATGTCGCTCTTTAAACTCACTAGCCACCGTAAGTTGACATAACTATTTGTTCAACTTCACATTAATGTTCCGTTCCATTTTGTTAGTTTAAGTACTGGAATGGGAATATTGATTTCTCAGAAAGTGATTTCAATTTTTGTCAGATAATAACTATTAGTTGAGTGACCATTTAAGAAATCAACTGTTACTACAATGATTAACTTTGATGTTTCTCAGTAACACAATTTCGCCTAATACTTTTTTCTTCTCAGGGAACTAAAGGTGTTGCTGAACAACAGAGTGACACTAGTACTATTTCCATTAGTATGCCGCCAACTCCTTCATCGAAAGGAGTTGGCGGCTTCAATGAGATTTATTCTCAGACAACAACGCCTCGAGGTACTACCACCACACAGAATAATAAACGAATATCGTCTTATTCTCAGACATCAACGCCTAGAGGTACAGTGTTTCCAGAGTCTCCGAAACTTCCCAAAAGTAATACTAATAAGCTAAAGGATACAAGGTTTGATTCTTTTAAAACATGGTCTGGTAGACTGGAGAGACAATTATCAGCTTTGCGCGGAAAGGAACAAGAGCCTATTTCTCAACCAAGTCCTCACATAGAAACTATTCCTGTTGATCGATATTTTGATGCCTTGGAAGGACCTGAATTGGACACCTTAAGGGTATACTTGCTTTTCACTCATAAATTTACTACATTCTGTGTATTTTTAGTGTAAGACCACAAGATTAACAAGTCTTCTTTACTTTCTTAATTTCCGTGTCAAGTTGAAATAGAGGATGTACTATTCTTTATGTTGGTGTTTGTTCATCTAGAACAAGAGCAAAATGCTTACAACAATATAGAGGTCATCATGTAAGTTTTAAAGCCATGAAAATATGCCTAACAAAGTTTAATACTCCAGATATGTTGCTTGAACTCTCAAAAAATGCACTACTTTTGAAAGATCTGACATGCACCTGTTATCATTTTTTGAAGAGTCCGAGCAACACAGATATGTTGTGTCAATGCTAATACCAATTGATGTGCCTTCAGAGTGAAGTTCAATTTATTTTTATTTTGTTTATATTTCGTTGTGAATATATAAGGCATATTTTTCCCCTGCAGGCTTCTGAGGAAATCATTCTTCCAGAAGACAGAAAATGGCCATTTCTTCTTCGTTTCCCTATTTCATCCTTCGGTATCTGTCTTGGTGTTAGTAGTCAAGCTATAATGTGGAAGAACCTAGCCACTTCTGCCTCGACAAATTTCTTGCACGTAAGCTTGAAAGCAAATCTTGGCCTGTGGTGTATATCTGCTGCACTTATGATCATTATCTCTTTCGTCTACGCCCTGAAATTCATTTTCTACTTTGAAGCTGTTCGTCGAGAGTACTACCACCCTATACGTGTCAACTTCTTTTTTGCTCCCTTTATATCACTTCTGTTCTTAGCACTCGGAGTTCCAACTTCGATCACTCAAAACTTGCATACATCTTTATGGTACATTCTTATGTTACCAATCTTTTGTCTAGAGCTAAAACTGTATGGACAATGGATGTCTGGAGGACAACGAAAACTCTCAAAGGTAGCGAATCCCTCAAATCATCTGTCGATTGTTGGGAATTTCGTTGGTGCATTGCTTGGTGCATCTATGGGACTAAAAGAAGGGCCAATATTCTTCTTTGCTGTTGGATTGGCTCATTACATAGTCATGTTTGTAACTCTCTATCAGAGACTTCCAACAAATGATACACTGCCAAAGGAACTTCACCCTGTCTTCTTTCTGTTTGTTGCTGCACCTAGTGTTGCTTCTATGGCATGGACAACGATCCAAGGGTCGTTTGATCATGGATCTCGGATTGCTTATTTCATCGCCTTGTTCCTCTATTTTTCATTGGTATGTCTAGTCAATTTTTGCACTTTGAATGTATCTACAATCAAATTAGTACACACTAGCTTGTAACTAATATATTTCATTCTCTCTTGTTGCTTTTCAGGCTGTTCGCATTAACTTCTTCCGAGGCTTCAAGTATGTAAAATAGCCTATCTTATAGCAGAGTTGATTTTTCACTCAACTTTCTGAACTAACAGTTATTAGTTGAATGACCATCTGAGAAATCAACCGGCTTCTTATACTGTGCTAACTTATTCCTCAACCGCGTGCAGGTTTTCATTGGCTTGGTGGGCATACACATTCCCTATGACAGGAGCTGCTATTGCCACGATCAAGTACTCACTTGTAGTTACCAACCTGGTGACAAAGTGCCTAGCTATCATACTCTGTGCTCTTTCTACACTCACTGTAACAGGATTACTTATGACAACAATCATACATGCTTTTGTTTTGAGAGACCTATTTCCAAATGACATTGCCATTGCGATCAGCAAACGACCAAAAACAACTCGGAAATGGTATCTTGGTAGCAAAGATATTGATCAATACCTTAAGTTTGTAGATTCTTTTCAATCTAAAGATATTGAGGCTTCTCTCACACATCCAAACTCAAGTAACTAGAAATTAATTGTTTATAGCATCTCTTGTAAAACTTTTAAGTCTTAATCAAGTGAGGAGCACCTAATTTTTAGCTGATCCTATGAATTTGATGATATTATATGCAGAAGAGAGGTACAAACACTATGAGAGATGTAAGTATTATTTTTGTATAAAATTCAGGAAATGAGTGTTCCTACCTATATATATATATATATATCAATATAAAGCTTTGTTTTGAGTCACCACCCAAAATATTGTTATACTGTGAAGTCCGTCATCCATTATTCCTGTAAGCAAACCCCGTTCCTTTATTTACCAATTAACGCTATAAATATTGCTGAAGTAACATAAAATTGTCAACTAATTTTTGTAGTAATCAATTAACGAGTCAAGAACCAAAACAACCTAAGACATAGATTGCTCGTGGTTATAGTTAAAAAATTAATCTGAATTAAATTGATATCGATTTCGATTTGGTTTTAAATTTTGAAAATCAATACTATTTAGTTTGATTTTGATTTTACCAAAAAAAAAGAAAAGGAACCCGCAAAATACTTGATTTCCACTATATATAGCCCAACCCCATTCAGCCAAGCCTCGCAGGCCAAGAAATTTGATGGGCAAGGGTGGACTGACCCTTCATATGGAAGGGCCTGAAAATGGTCAACCCAACCCAACCGTAGAAGGGCCGCAGAAAATAGCCCTTCGTTTTTTTTTCTTTTCAAATTAAAAATTCTATAATATAAAAAAAAATGAGAAGGGTTTTAGTTAATCGACTATGAGAAATAGTGATGTTGTTTCAATAATTCTAGCAAAAAGTATAAAAGAACAATATACTCCCATGTCCCAATTTATATGGTACTTTTCATTTTTCGAGAGTCAAACATTTTAAGTTTGACCGGAAATTTGCGCGTGGATCTTTACTCTTTTTTAAAAGAAATTTATATATTTTTAAACTACGTAAAAAGTATTATAAGTCACAATAATTGACAATTCAAAATAATTAAAAGATATAAGAAAATTTATGTCCAAGATAGACTTGTTTGAATCTCAAAATCCGAAAAGTGCCACAGAGGGAGGGAGTAATAATTTTTTTGACGAATAAATAAATATAGGAAATTTGAAAAAATAAACTTCTAAATTAAAGAACAATTACACATTAAAACTTTACTTATTTTAATTCAAACTAAATAAAGGAAAAACTACTTAATTACACAAACGTTCTAATCATATTTTTTAATTCTCTCTATAATTTGAAATAATTGCATTTTATCTCACAAATTAATAATTTCATACCAGATTTCAAGTCAATACACCTAGTTACAAGTTTTTTGCTACCAGATACATTTAAATATGAAGAGAGATGAGCGATAACATGAGGGAGGCGAGTGTTGTCTATGTATCCCAGATACATGTGAATCACATCAAATACATGTATATGGTGTGTTTACCATGTATTTGGGATACCAGATAAGAGAGTGACGAGAGAGATGAGAGGGAGGCGAGCTAGATTTATCTATATATCCTAGATGCATGTGAATCCACTTGGATAAAGTGTATCTAAAACAAATAACACCTAATTTTGAGCCCATATACACCGAGATACATGTATCTGGGCGCACCAAATCTGGTAAGGTTCGTAATATTGCAACATAGAGTGCATCTAAGGAATTAACTCCTTAACTAGTGAGATTTATGTAAGTTATCCTTAAATAAATAGTATTGACTCATGACCTGACCCTTAAATAAATGGGCTTGATTTTTTTTTATTCCAACCTATCCCAATAACGGATTGGGTTGGACTGGCCTCATGGCTAAGCCCATTTTAACGACTCTAATAGGAGTGCATTTTGTTATAATAAAAATGCATGATTAAGAGAGAATGTAAGGAAAATTATTTGTTCCAAGTATAATCAAGGGTATACATTCTCATCAATAATTATATTCATAATTAAGGTTGGAGGTGGGAATTCCAAATCAATCAAACTTGTTGTGAAACCAGTGAAGAGATATGAAAAAGCATCTGGCCAGAAAGTGAACCAAGAAAAAAGCTTTTTCATCACAACGCCTAATACTTCTGCAAATAGAATCAATAGGATGAGATCTGCCTCTGGGTTTATGGACAAGAACTTTTCGTTCACCTACTTGGGATGTCCAATCTATAATGGGAGGAAAAAATATGCTACTTTTGAGGGCATGCTAGCAAAGATTGTTAAAAAATTGAATGGGTGGCAGAGTAAAATGCTTTCTTACGGCGGAAAGATGGTTTTGATCAAAAGTGTACTACAATCGATACCTACATATACTCTCTCAGCTATGAATCCTCTAAAAGGAACTCTGACTCTTATTGAAAAACACTTTGCAAATTTTCTTTGGGGAAGGAAAGAAGGCAAAGACAAGTATCATTGGTCTTCCTGGGAGAATTTGTGCATTCCTAAGGAAGAAATGGGGATAGGGGTGAGGAATTTGGAAGATATTACAAACTCTTTCACCTTGAAGAGGTGGTGGAGGTTCAGAACTCACCCTTCTCTCTGGGCCTCTTTTTTGAGAGCTAAGTACTGTAAAAGATCACATCCCGTCTCTAAAGCCATTGCTTCCTGTGACTCTCATGCCTGGAAAAATATGTTAAAGATCAGAGACCAGGCTGAGCCAAATATCATTTGGATTATTCAATCAGGGAGTTCCAGTTTTTGGTGGGATAATTGGACAGGCAAAGGTGCTCTTGCCAAGTTATCTCCTGGACGTGGAAAAAGTGCTAAAATCTCTGTGAAACAATTCATTGTTAATGGTGGCTGGAATATTGTGAAGTTGAGGCAAACTCTAAACGACATAACAAGGATCCATATAGGCAACAATGATGATAATGACTACTCAATGTGGAACTCTACCGACAATGGTCTCTTTACTGACAAGGCTGCCTGGGAACTTTTAAGAACCCACAAACCAAAGAACGAATTCATGAACAAGATTTGGCACTCGAAAGTTCCTTTTAAAGTTTCCTTTTTGACTTGGAGAATCATTAAAAACAAATTGCCTTTTCAAGATACTTTACATAGGTTTGGAATTAACAGACATTTAACTTGCTTTTGTTGCAGGAGCTCACAACCAGAAACACTATAACATGTATTTGTTGCTAGTGAAGTAACTTTTTTTCTCTGGAACGATATTGGAAATCCTATTGGGATCTGTTATGAACCAAGTCCTATCCAATGTGGATACCAAGGTCACACAAGTAGTCATTGGGCTGATAAGAGCTATTGGGCCGAGAACGAGCAATAGGGCTAGGTTAATTTCGGATCCGGGTTGAGTAGTGGGCATGAGAACGGTTTCATCAAAAAGGGTAGTGATATGTGATTTAGGGATTATGTAAATTGTTAAGAAAATAGTCTATTTCCTCTCATCTGCCTTCTTAGTCTAAGTTTCCCATCTCCTTCTATCTAGCTCTATATTTTCTGATCTTCCTTCCCTTCGGTTAACTTTTACCAGTTTCGTTGTAAGGACGTTAGTTGTTTCTATTTCTCAATTGTATTTCGTGTTCTTCAGAAATTATAATATATATCCTCTTTGTGTGGTAACTTGAGTTGTTACATTGATGCTTTCATTTAGAGTACTCTAATGACAGGGGTGGTATTAGATCGATTCAGTGGTACCGGTAATCCAGCAGACTGGATTTATAGGGCAGAACGATACTTCACTTTTCTGGGATTCTCTGAAGAACAGTGGCTACCTCTTTCTTCCTTATATATCGATGGTGAGGCCCTCGAATGGTTCCATTGGATGTTTCGCAACAAACAATCTTTTTATTGGACCCATTACAAGGAGAAGTTAGCCTTGCGTTTTTCGAAATGAATGTATGCAAAGCTTTCTGTGGGGGACGCTCAAATTTCCAATATTCTAGCTGTGCTTCAGAAGATTGAGAACAAATGTTCAGTTACGTCTAAGCAGGTTATAGTAGAAGATGTGAGTATTAGTGCTGCTACATACTTTCACAAAGAGATTTCTTCTCCTTTGGTCAAAGAAAACTCAAGCCCTGTGGATAATGAGGACCATCCGAACACTTTTATCAATGACCTTTCAGGTCATGTGGACAATATATTCGATAAAATGTCTACAAGAGTTTTCACCAAAGAAGTGGAGGGAACTTTCTCTACCTCTAGATTTGAAGCTGATTTGGATGATATTCAATCACCTAAGGTGTTCGAGGAATGTTTTCCTAATTTCTGCCCCATGGTAGTCGCAGAAGTGCAACCCGATACTCCACACAAAATGCTTGATGAAGCAACATCAAGACCTAAGCACAGTGAAGCCCAACTGTTCGATGAATGTTCTCCAAAAGATATGTCAAAGAGGTATGTTACTGCTAATTCTCTGGATCGTGGCTCTAATAAATCAAAAATTGATTCTGAGACCGACAACATGTATCTTGGTGAGTTTTTCTTAGAGCCTGCAACTATTGAGAATTTATATCATGAAAAACAAATTCTGGATATAGAGTATAACATTCCACAAAGTACCATGTCTTCGGATGAATCGATACTTGTTGTGGAGCTTGGAAAATTTACTCGTGAATTCAATACTAACAATATTTTGTGTCAATTTTCATTTAATCGCGATGACACTGTCGTTGGTCTTGGAACTTCAACAAATCTTTGTGTATGGGATCCAGGTATAAGTTTCAAGTTTAAGGCGCTCATAGGTACAGTGAACACAAAGCCACCATTATTATTGGGCTCTACTGGTACATTTGGCTTCATTGTTTATGCTAACTCCGTCACTCGAGTGTGGGATACCGGACAACAAAGGTGCATGCATTCTCCAATTTTGCTATTTGTCTTTGCATTGACAGCAGTTACCTCTTTGAATTTTAATTCTCGGGACACTTTTTCTAAGTGGGCAATTGCATACAAGATGGTAGTGACGGAATTAAAAGTGGATGATACATGCGCTGAGGTGAACCGTGTGTTTGAGGACAGTTCCCAAAGAATTTCATCTAGAGAGATACAATCAATTGCACCTCTGGATATTATACGTCTTCCCAAATTATTTTGATTCCTAAAACAACTACTAGAACAACTATTTTTTATTCTCTGAGCTCCAAAGAGTAAGGTAAGGTATGCATCAATAGGAGGTGATGTCTGTTCACGAAAGAAAATAGTTGAGCATGATGTATCTGCTTATTTAGCATGTCTACAAGGCTGCATCAAGACTATGGCAGACTCGATTGAGCAAGAGTTGCGTAATTTCACTATGCTTGAGGAGATCATGGTCTACTTTGGCACTCAGGGTGTACCAGCTAGTTATGCTACAGGTTATGATCTTGAATTTGAGTATATTCTTACTGGATATAGTGTTCATGAATTCATTAGTTTGATAATGCCAACCATTTTGGATTTGGGTGATAAATTTGGCTGCCCTCCCACTTTCTCACTGTATGAATTTGTTGCACTACAAACTTGTGAAAATGATCATTGGAGTTTGATTGTGATTGAAAGTGAACTTGAGTTGGTGAAAGTAGCTTCAATTGTTGTTGCTTATGTTGTTCACAAGGCAATGCTCAATGAGTGTAAAAACACATTTATCTTGGTTAGTGGTGGGAAGGTTAAAACTACAACGAGGCTTATGCGCTATCTTGCACATTTTCGTGGCCATAGACGCGTTAAAGAGCGTATTATAGCACAACAAGTTTTGGAGTCAAATCCAGTACTTAAAGTACTTCACAATGTTATTAATATAATTCCAATTAAGTTTTCGAGCCAGCGTGGTATATTTGGCAAGATTCAACTTGCGGAGCTTGGAAAAACATATGGTGGTATTATTGATGCTCATGACTCTGTTAATATAAAGGACATGAAAATTGTTATGCTTAGCAAGAAAGAGCAGATGGCAATTTTTAGAATTATGGCTTCTGTTATGATTCTTGGTGACTGGAAATTCTCTAAAGGCAATGAAGTTGTTTCCTTAATCTAGCAAGTTAGTAGACTTTGGTTTCATCTTTGCACCACTATCACAACTCTTTACACAGACTCAATTCTTGGAAGATTCAACATTATCCTGCCCGTGTGGCTCTACTTGAACCTTGAGGACAAGGTTCTTATTGAGGACGAGAGTATTGTTATGAACCAAGTCCAGCCCAATGTGGATACCAAGGTCACACAAGTAGTCATTGGGCTGATAATACCCAATGAACAAAGTCCACCAATGGATCTTGCACATCACACCCATTTGCATATGCTACGAATTGTGGAAACAAAAATGTGCTTGTCGATATGGAACACAAAGAAAATTTCATAATACTAAAATGGTGTTCCAAGGAATATGGTGTATTAGAAACATTGTTTCTAAACTTTTCCCCCTGTTTAATACTATTACATTGTGGACTGATTTTTGTGATATTGCAGAAAGGATCAAACCAATACAAAAATTGACTCAAGTCAAATGGAGCACACCTCATATAGGCACCACTAAAGTTAACACCGATGGAAGCTTTTTATGGGAGATAGGAGGCGCTGGGATTGGAGGAATAGCAAGGAATAGCAACAGAGAGATGGTGATGGCCTTCTCGATTCCAATATGGCAGGAGCATTGGCAGCTGAGTTTGGTGGAAAATGGTGTAGCCAACAAGGCTTAACTAATTTCACTCTTGAGCTAGACTCCATCATCATTGTAAATATGGTGAACAACAAGAGCAACAACAATCTCAAACTCACGTAAATCATCGATAATATCGTTGAGATAGTGGATCAATCGAATGCCCAAGCGACTCACTATTTTAGGGAAGCAATCAAGTTGCAGACTTTTTAGCGAAAAGGGCTGCTAGACTGAACCAAATGATGATTCTAACATATTTCAGGCAACTTCCTGAAATGGCTAAAGGTGCATACTTTTTGGATAAGTGTCAAATGCCTTGTATTAGAACAAAATTTGGTAAGGCTAATTTTTTTGTTAGTTGATTTGTATGTATTTGAATCTGCCAGAAGATTTATATCCTCCTATGAGATTATGATCTTCTGGCTCCTGAGGTGACTAGCTCACCGTGGTGTTGTAATGGAGGTAAGGCTTCAACCTCCCTCCTTTTTTTGTATCTCATAAATACAACACGACCCAGCTATACTGGGTAATTTTATTTTTAAAAAAGATCGTTGGAACATCAAAGGATGTCATAAATATGATGTCAATTCTTGAAAATGTAAGAAAAATTAGAGTCCGGAACCTAAATAAGCCACAAAAAAAATCAAAGTGACCAAAATAAGCCACTATTCTAGTAAGTAACTAAAATAGGCTTAATGGAAGAAAAAAATTCATTTTATGCAATATTCCAAACGTTTTTTGTTAGTCTCATAACGTGTATATTTTAATACATAACAAAGCTATTTTTTACACTTTATAAGTGTAAGTTTTTATTACACTTTGTAAAGTGGAAGTTTTTCTTACACTTCATAAAGTGGAAGAAAATCTTACACTTTAAGAAAAATTACTTTACCTTTTCACTTTCTTCTTCTCCCCTTTCACTTTCATCTTCCAAATGATTTTTCACTTCGAAGATGTTAATTTGATGGTCCCAATCCGAAAATACCGTTTATTATAATTGTCCTCCCAAACACAATGCTAAATATTCCATTAATGTCCGATATCATAAATTTCTTTCATCAATTTATAAAAGAATGGGTATAAATAGTACTAATTAAATTATAATTTGATTATAGTCGAAAATATCCTACTTCATTTTTATCACAAAGACAAGTAAATTTTGGAGAGTAGATTATCTATAATGACGAATCGTTGACCGACTTTTTGAAGGTTTCAAATGACTACATAGATCAAATCAAGTTAACAATTCTTGAATTCTATGTTAGGAAGGAGCCTAAGACTAGTCAACAACGTTCTCCTTTATCGGTTGATGTCCATTCCCGATTAGAAAATCGTAATAGCGTTGATGGATTTCCGATAACTCAATCTACTGATTTTCCTAACATGACTCATTATCAAAATATTCTTACCGGTCGATCTGATTTTGATTTGAACGAAACTATCAATTAAAGTGACTGGTAATGCTCAATAATTATATTTTGATTATTATTTGTTGATTTTGTCAACTATTTATTAATTTATATGATTTATTATTCTTATTATTATTATTATATATTTTGTAGCGGTTTAACTCAGCAAGAGGAATATTGCTCCAAGTTATGGACTAGATAATTATTTTGGTTAGTCCTCACACTTTGAAATGACGGAAAATGTTGGGACACTCAAATTTTCATGTCTTGCCTACTTTTGATGCAGATGATTTCGCTATGTCCAACACTTGATTTTTTATTTAAGTAAGTTAATTGCATGAGGCAAATATTTATACTTTTTTACACATATAGGAAAAATATCACACAAGACTCTCAATTTAACTGTGTGAAATTGTCAAGCTAGAAATTAGAGGATGGATCCACCACAATTTAACCGTAAGGACTCTCAATTATTAAATATAAAAAAAAAACATGAGATGGAAAGGTGTAATTCAGTAGTGGCGAAACACTATTTTTGCAATACCAATTCAACAGTGTAATTCCTTTTGTTTCTTTCGAATTAAAGACTCTTTTTTCTAACTCAATATTTAGTAATTGAATGCACATTGTATAAGACTTGCTGAAATTTTGAACAAATTACAACATCATTTCAAAGTAATGAATATGAGATGGAAAAAAAAACGTTCACATATAGCAAACACAAAATTCATATTTGTATGCTATAACAAAGTTTGCATAATTGCACTCCATAACAAATATAAATGTGTATATTTTGCTATACATATACAAAAGAAAGCAGTTGTATAATCTGCTTTGGTATACATATACAAAAGATCAATTGTATAATTTGTGTTTGTATAAAGCGAGAAAAACAAAAGAAAACTGGACATGGGAAGATGGTATTTGTATAATCATAAGTGTATATGACGAAAATATATGCATTTGTATTTGTATATACAATTTTCTCTCGCTTTATACAAACACAAACACAATGTATACATTTGTGTTTGTATAAAGTGAGAGAGGCGAGTGAGCGAGATCTGGGGAGAGTGGCGAGCGAGATCTGAGAGAGGGGAACGAAAATATATGTATATATACAATTTTCTCTCACTTTATACAAACACAAACGCATTTTATACATTTGTGTTTTTGTATAAAGTGAGAGAGGCGAGTGAGAGAGCGAGATCTGGGAGAGTGGCGAGCGAGATCTGGGAGAGTGGCGAGCGAGATCTGGGAAAAGGGAGAGAGGGGAACGAAAATATATGTATTTATACAATTTTCTCTCGCTTTATACAAACACAAACGCACTTTATACATTTGCGTTTGTATAAAAAATGAGAGAGGCGAGGGAGAGAACGAGAGTGGGAGCGAGATTTACCAGGAGAGAGGCAAAATAACAACAGTTTGCTATGGGGTACAATTAAATCAAACTATATTTATAGCATTTAATTTGAATTAATAGTTTGCTATTATATACAATTTTCCCAAAGAAAAAGTACCTAATTTATAAAATTTGTAGCGTCGGATTGTTGTGTTGTCGGGTTGTGCTACTCCAATCTTTCAAGATTTTGATTTTTAGTGTGGGGTGTTTGCAACAAATTTTAAACATATGAAAAATAAATAAACCATACAAATAAATCTAAAGAAACATAACTTTATTGATAAATATGTGGGTACAATTCTGTTCCTCCCTTGATTCTACTCTCCTAAGATTTATCCATGATTTGAGGGCCGTTAGTAGCGTATTTTTCGAACTAGAATGATTTAGATTTGACCTCTATATGAATACTCTATCAATTTGCAGAATATTCGAGATCTTGATCTTTAAAATTACCCAAGAGTTTTATGGGATATTTTGAGATGTCTTTTAAGGGAATTTAGTACCCTTTATATAGGCATAAATTAGGGTTTAGGGTTGAGTAGCCTCCAAGAATTCTAATTGAAACTGAACACACCGTCCGGAGTCTCAATTCAAATTGAACACGTCTTGTACAGTCCGCAAAATTTCAATGACTACAAATGCCCCCTACTTCAAGGCTTGTCGGAGTGTAAACTCGATGAAACTCAAAGACGAGGCTTGAAGTACTCATTCTTCCACCTTTGCAGCTTCAGATTTTCAGATTTGATTTAAGATAGAAGAGATGAAGGGCATATTTGGTCCCACTGAGCGTGCCAATTTATTTGCAACAAATTTTAAACATATGGAAAATAAATAAACCACACAAATAAAATCTGAAGAAACATATCTTTATTGATAAATATGCGGGTACAATTCTGTTCCTCCCTTGATTCTACTCTCCTAAGATTTATCCATGATTCGAGGGCCGTTAGTAACGTATTTCTCGAACTAGGATGATTTAGATTTGACCTCTAAATGAATACTCCATCAATTTGCGGAATATTTGAGATCTTGATCTTTAAAATTATCCAAGAGTTTTATGGGATATTTTGAGATGTCTTTTAAGGGAATTTAGTACCCTTTATATAGGCATAAACTATAGGGTTTAGGGTTGAGTAGCCTCCAAGAATTCTAATTGAAACTGAACACACCTTCCAGAGTCCCAATTCAAATTGAACACGTCTTGTACAGTTCGCAAAATTTTAATGTCTACATGGGATCGCTTCAGTTGTCAGATTGGGACCATCAAATTAACATCTTCGAAGTGAAAAATCGTTTGGAAGATGAAAGTGAACCACGAAAGTGAAAAGGTAAAGTAACTTTCTTAAAGTGTAAGAAAAACAAAGTGTAAAAAATAGTTCCGTTTTACAAGGTGTAAAAAATAGTTTCGTTATATATTAAAATATATTCGTAATGAGACTAACAGAAAACGTTTGGAATATTGCATAAAACGGAATTTTTTCTTCCACTAAGTCTATTTTAGCTATTTACTAGAATAGTGGCTTATTTTAATCACTTTTATCTTTTTATGGCTTATTTAAGTTCTGGACTCAAAAAATTATTTGTACGTAGGAGATTAATGAGATGATAGTGGAGGTAGATAGGTAGATATTATTACACATAAATCACATGTAGTAGACATGAAAATTTTACTTTTAGCAAATGCATGAACCTAGACCTTCATTTTGCATTATAAATATTTCTTTCAAGAATAATATTCTGGCATGCCAGAAGTGGCTAAAACTAGGGGTGTATATAATCGGGTTGATTCGGATTTTTCAAATATCAAATCAAATCAATTGTGCAAATTTTTTTAAATTTATAAACCAAACCAAACTAATAAAACTCGAGTTTTTTCGGGTTTTCAACCTTGAGTTGGTTTGGGTTTTTCAAATACCAAACCAAACCATTGTGTTGAATTTTTAAATTTTTAAATCAAACCAAACTAATAAACCTCAAATTTTTTCAGGTTTTTGGATTTTTCCAATAAAGTATGCATACAAACATATAATTAACTTGTACTCCAAATATTTCTTTAGTCCAACCAAAATACAACTATCTAAGGTGTTTCTTAAGTAAATAACACAAAATATGAGATGAGGGATGACACTAAAATATTCAATAAAAATAATAATAAAATCATCATATAAAATAAATAGTGCAAAGTCATAATGAAAATGATCATAATTTAAAAGTACTAAATCATGCTAAAATAAGTCTAATTAATAAGTATTAGTTACATGATTAAACATTAAAGAAAAATTAAAATTAGATTATGTATTTTAAATATCTAAACCAATGTAAAACTAAAGAACAAATATTCAACATTATTGTCATTCTTAGTGTTGAATTAATTTATTTTGTTAGCATAGTATTGATTTGATTTCGAATTGAGCTTTATTAGAGTTACTAATATCTATGGACTATAACCATTATTGGACCATTCAAAATTCTAATTCTCAAAAAACTTAAAAAAATATGTTAAAATATAAAAATTATGAAAATGTATAAGTAATATTTAGAAATTACATCAAAGTAAATTCTTTTATGTATAAAATAATTTTTAAAAATTATATATTTAATGTCGGGTTGGTTTGGTCTCGAGTTGACTCTTTTTAGTTAAAACCAAACCAACCCAAGTATAGTCGGGGTTTTTTTTCCAATACCAAATCAAGTCAAACCAAACTACTAGTCGGATTTTTTTTCGATCTAACTCAATTTATAATTTGATTCGGTTTTCGATTCGGTTTTGTACACCCCTAGCTGAAACATTATTACATTGTACCACTGCTAGAAGTGATTTAAACATATTTGCATATTACTGCTACAAGTGCATGAAAAACGAAATTCATGTCACTTTTCTAGATAAATATTGCTATATATAATGGGAAAATAAAATACAAGTCGTAAGGGGCATGATTAGGATGTTATACCATCTTTGATTTTAAAAAAGGATTAAAAAAAACCTTCTAGTCTATATATATTGTTGAATAATCATTGTAAATGATATCAACACTTCTCCTCTACAATTTTCCTTTAGTGTCATACATCATTTTATTTTCAAGTCTTTAGTAAAATGGGTCTAAAGTCTGTGTTGTGTGCTAAGATAGAAATAAAGGCTAATAAGGATGTGTTTCATGATGTCTTTACAAATAAACCACACCATGTCTCTACTATGTGCCCTTTTCATGTACAAGGTTGTGAGCTTCTTGAGGGTGTCTTTGGAACCGTTGGATCCAAAATTTGTTGGACGTATACCCTTGGTAAGCTGAATCTTTAAAAATTTATCAAAATTGACAAATAAAAGTAGAAATTAAATTAGATATTATTTAACCCACAGAGGTATTTCTTTTGGAATATCCAAGGAAAGATGAAGTTTTTAATGATTAAAATACATTTATTATTGATTTGTTATATTCAAGCTAGATTGCGATGGAACAATTTGATGTGTTTGGTATGAAGAAAATCCCATCTTTTCCAACTTGTTCTTTTGTTAAGGACTTTTATGGTTATCCAATAAGAAATTTGGGAATAACTTCTTTTTGTTTTTTTCTTGTACGACAGAAGGAAAAGAGAAGATTTCGAAGCAGGTAATTGAAACTTTAGATGAGGAAAAAAAAGTGATCACATTCAAAGAATTTGAAGGTGATCTAGTGAATAAATATGATAATTGGAAGGCAACTCTTCATATCGAAACAAAAGGTGAAATTGATTTGGTAAGTTGGACAATGGAGTATGAAAGGCCAAATGAGAATGTCACTGAACTTATAAATTTGTTGGACTTTATTATTGGTATGACCAAAGCTGTTGATGATCATCATGTCAAGATGAATTGATGGGATTATATATATATAGTTACTTTATTTGATGTTTGAGAGTATAGTAAAAAAATAATTCATGTTGGTTGTGTACTTTTTATTTGGGTTTTATCTTTGGTGATTTCATGTTTCATTGTGTCTTTCTCATGTAACCTTTGTGTTGTGTAATAAGACATGGGTATGAAGTTTATATATATTTCTCTTCGCCTCCTCCTAACTTAGTAACATTTTATTTTTCGCAAAAGGATCAAATATATTACTATTACACTATCAAAAATAGTTAAAATATACTTTTTGTTTAAGTTTTGATATTTTAAGTATACCACTTTCGTTGTCTTATTACACAACACAAAGGTGAAAAATTCACGACCTACACTTATGTAGAATTCTTAAAAGTTCCAAGTTCAGAAGAATTATATATTTATATTATTATTATTATTATAATAATAATAATAATAAATGATCTCTATTTGTTTGTTTTTTTCAAAAACAAATTGTTTGTGAAGCCAAAAGCTCTGATACAGCTAAAAAACTTTAAAAATATATATTTTAACTAAAATAATCTTTAAATTTCTCAAAATGCCTTTACTATCGAAAATTGCATACACAAACAATAGAATGAGGGGCAGTGTATACATATGGTCATACGATTAATAATTTGTGGAGAACAATGACATGCATGTGCCAAAATGTCCCTACTACCCAAAATGTTTTTATTATCGGAAGCTACTTCAATTATTGCCTTATATATAAGTAGTAAGATTAATTTTCACAACCCCCACATAGTCATCAATGAAAAAAAAAACAAAAAAATATGAAGTTGTAATTTAAAAGTGAGTAGGAGAAATTTTATTGGACTTAATAGTTATAAAATGTGGCTACAATAAAATTGTAAGCACATCTTAAATTGGTGAGTCTTCAATTGATAATACCTTATAAAATAAAAGCTCAGTAACAATAAGAAACAAGAAATGTAGAGAGCAAGAAAGAAAAGTACATGTTCCATTTTGTTTCCTCTTGTAATTTTTCAGTCGATAGAAGAAAAATATCACCACTTGAAAAAAAGAAGAAAAAGAAGACCATCTTTTGTCTTGAAAAATAATGAGTCCCACATAACTTTAATCAAGGCAATAAATAGGTGAAACATTACTTTCAATCTTGTTTAAAATAGAATAGCATCTTTCAATCACTTGAAACATCACTTCCAATTTTGTTTAACCCTAGATCTTCATTTTGCATTGCATACATATCTTTTTAGGATAGTATATATCCTGACATGCCAATGACATGTATCTGATATCCCAGATACATGTAAATCACACTAGATGCATAAAATATATATATATATATATATGTATTTAGTGTGATTCACATGTATATTGGATACATACGAATCTTGCTCGTGATCTCCCTATTTTTGTGTATCTGGTAGCAAGAATACATGCATCTAAGTATATTTTCCTCATTATATGATAGAAAACTCTTAATTAATGGTAAGATACGTACAATTTTCTGAAAGTATAGATAATAATAGTTATATGGTAGTTAAATATGTAGTTTATCATTTATGGCAAATAATAGCAATACTATGATAAATCTACATTATGTATTAAAGGTGAATTACACATGCAATAGAAATGTATTATCCATTCATAGAATTTGTACTATGTTTTATAAATTGTTCTCTCTGCCGTATGTATTAAAATTGATTTATAAATGTAGGGTTTCATAAATGTATTATAAGTATTCAAGTGAGAAAAAATGTTATTACTACAAATGGTAAATATTTTCTTAATACATATATTTTGGTAAGTTTCTCTTGAAACATTATTGCATAAGTATTACCGCTACAACTGCATGAAGAAAAAAAAATCATGTCACTTTTCTTGACAAATATATATATATAAAGTAAATAATAAACTAGCAGTATGAGACATGATTAAGATGTTATACCATCTTTGATTTTTTTTAAATGATTTGAAAAAAAAAACACCTCTCCCTTCCCACTTTTTAGTCTATATATATTGTTGAATAATCATTGTGAAGGATACCAACACTTCTCCTCTACAATTTTCCTATAGTGTCATTACATCTTTTTATTGACAAATCTTTAGTAAAATGGGTCTAATGTCTGTGTTGTGTGTCAAGACAGAAATGAAAGCTAATAAGGATGTGTTTCATGATGTCTTTATAAATAAACCACACCATGTCTCTACTATGTGCCCTTTGCATGTACAAGGTTGTGAGCTTCTTGAGGGTGACTTTGGAATCGTTGGATCCAAAATTTGTTGGACGTATACTCTTGGTAAGACAAATATTCAAAAAGTTTCTAACAAAAATATTCTTCGTTAAAAAGGTGGGAAATGTCTTTCTACTAGCTAGAGGTAGAGGGAGAGTACTGGCTATAGATTCTAAATAAATAAAATAAGTTTCTTAAAAATGAGAAAAAGAAAGTTTTATAAATAATATTTTAAGTTCATTCTTTACACTACTAAAAAAACAGTGAATACCGACCTAAAAATTTCCGACCTCAAATGGAGGTCGGTAATTTCCGACCTCCGGAGGTCGGTATTTACAACTAGTCGGTTTTTATGCAAAATAAAGCGGGAAAACCAAATT
>JAJOOO010013978.1:0-42841 GCA_029582685.1 Solanum piurae | reverse complement strand
ATATGATAACGTAATAATTGTTATTCACTTCACACTTCAAACTTCAAAGTAACAACTAACCGTCTAACAATAAAAGGTAAGAACATCAATTTGTTGTTCTCACTTCAAAGTAACAACATAAAATGATAAAATCATAAAATAGAAAGTAAAAACACCAAGTTGCTGCTCAAACTTGAATTAAATTGAGTTTTGTTTAGTTTAGACTTTAGGTCTTTAGGGTTTACTATTTTGTTATTTAGATTTTTGCTATTTAAGTTTAGGATCTAAATATAAAAATTGAAATGGGTCAAGTTAAAAATTAAGTAATATAATAAATACTTTTAAATTTATTTAATAAAACTTCGGTTCTTCGGTGCACCGTAGTTTCGGGACCCCTGCACCGAACTCCGAACCGAAGAACCGAAGTTCCGAAAAAAAAACCGACACCGAACCGAAAAACCGAAGAACCGACACCGAAGAACCGAATTTTTTCGGTTCGGTTCGGTTTTTCGGTATTTATGCCCACCCCTATGTAGGACACATGTGTTTACTTGTTCAATTTTATATAAATTTAAGTGCCTACTTGTGCACACTCAAAGTTGGAGGACATAGTTGTCCGTTGAAGCCAAGTTAGGGTAAATATAATATAATATATTTATGTAAATTTTCCTTTGTATAATTCATGGATATGTATAATTCGCAGATACATTTGTATAATTCAATTATTTTGTATAAGCTCGAAATAACGAATTTATACAATTACAAACATCAGAAGTGTAAATAGTTATACAAATTATATTATACAAAAGTTATACAAATTCCGAATTATACAAACGTGCAAATTATACAAAACTAAAAAGTTGAACCGCATAATTATAACTAAAAGTAGGTCGCGCATTATAATTAAGACAAACTATAGCTATATTAACTAATTAACTGATATATATTTGCTTATACGCGTAATTTTCTCTTTATTCATTAAATTGAAGGAAAAATTACTTGGATGAGTGTCTTTTAATAAATAATTACTGATTTTAGCGATACTTTTTATTTATTACCATTTATAGCAATATATAACAATACTATGTTAATATGCAATATGTATTAAAAGTGAATTAAGTATGCAATATATATGTATTATAATTGTTTAAAAAAATATATTATGCTTGTTTGGTAAGAAGTTGACACATTGTATTATAAATATATTAAAATGTGTGATAAATATATTATCCATCAATAAAACTTGTATTATATGTGAATAATAAATTGTTCTTTGTAATATGTATTAAAACTGTATTAAAATATATTAAAAATTATCAAGTGAAAAAAAATTTATTACTATAATTGGTAAATATTTTTTATTTATAGTATATTTACGTAAGTTTCCTTAATTAAACTTCTAAACTCAGAAAGTCAATAGTACTAACATTTTCTTTAAAAGGCTTTTGGAAAATGATTAAAATAAAAGATGTAATTTGTGAGATAACAGGCTAAAAGTAAGAGAAATATTCTATTTTATTTTTTAGTTTATTTTAAAAAACCATCTTTTTCTATATTTTATATAAAAAAAATTACTTCAAATATTCTATGTGGCAAGTTTAAAGCCACAAAATACAAATAACTTATAGTGCATTATGTACATCTTAATTTAAGATCACGAAATTAAAAAATCTCCCTTATTAAAACAAAAAAGCTTAAATTAAAACAGATGAAGTAACTTTTTCGATCATCATATTTTTAATTTTAATAGATCACATCTTTTTATTCCTTTTAACAACTTTGGGAGGAGCATGCAACTTGCAACTCTAATCCAATCATTTTTTTTTTTCATTTTAAATTTTGATATTGTCTACCCATTTTCTTTTGGGTAGGGGCAGCGGGCTGACACCCGCCCAGTGCCAGAAGGTCAAGGAAGTTGGTGACCCGATGACAAGGGAATTTGGGGGTCAGAAGAAGGCTTCATCTGTGAGAATACAGGCAAACTGGCACATAAGTTGTGTTCATGAAAAGCAGTCAACTAACTGCAAAATCTTTAATCTGATTTCACTATCTATATGTTGTGAATGTATCAATGTTCATTATCATCAAGGGAGAACAATGCTCTCTGCACATTTAAAACTGCTGGAGAGCCTTTCTTTGCCTTCTCCACAATATGTCTAATTAACAACTTTTCCATCTCATCATCACTTTCATCATTCATCCTATCATTTTCAATCCAATCAAAGTTATGCTCACGTGGACGCGTGTTCTCTTGATGGTTGATGTCCATAACTCCTGATGCAACAGCAACATCCTCCTTCTCTGAATTTAACCTTGTGAACATGTTATAAGCCTCGTTATATGCATCTAAAGCATCCCCGTTTAAATTGATTGTCATTGGCTGGTCTGCTGTACGTTGTTCAACTTTAGTTACAGGACTACCATGGGTGGAAGAAGAACCCCCTTCACTGTTTGAGGAGTCCCTCCAAGAACTTACAAGTTCTGCTTCCATATAACGAACTTTCCTTTCACTGTTCTGAAGTGCCATCTCAAGCTCCTTGACCCGGTCTTCTAATTGTGATTGGAGGACTTCGTGCAGACGCAAAGTCAGCTCTCTAGGTGAGACGGCATAGTTAGCAGGATGAGGAGTTGAGGTCCCGCTACCATCCTGATCTGCATAAGGTTGACCTCCGGCTTGTCTATTAAAGAGTTCAGTTCTTAACTCCCCCTTGGCTAGATCTGTCACAAAATCTGGATCAAGCTGCAAACGATTGAACACTTATTAAAGCTTCTCCAAAATAGCAGATGACTTATACATGTGTAGCTTAAGTCGTACAGTAATGAGATTCATTTTCATTTCCTAGTGGATGTAAAAGAGTTGCACCAGTCATAACTTCTAAGTCTCTCCTGAGGACTCTACTGTGAATTCTTCGAACTAAAACGTTGATTCCTTCTAGAAAACAAATATGGATGATACTGATCCTACAAATCATAAACCTAATGGTCTTCCTAGTAAAGACATGAAAACTTCCTCATTAGAGGATCAAGGAAAAGAGCAACTTCATGAAGATTGAGATTATTGATTCTTGGAAAAGTTAGAATTCATAGTAACTGATAACTGATGATAGACTGACAAAAAATTCAACAAAAAACTGGAAAGAAAACATTAAGAAGATCTCCAACACAAAGAAAGAATGCAAAGCTGCAAACACAAGATACGCCCAAATTGCACACTAGATCACAAAGCTAACCGACAAAGCAAACAAATTGAAGCACAGAAACCTATTCGCCAGAAACATCATGACGTACAATTTTCTCAACTTTCTAAAGAAGAGCCCTCCTGACATAGTATAAGATGAAACAAAGTTGTCTACCTCCTATACTATCCAGATCAAGAGAGCTGCGAGAGGAAAATATTGGGAGGACTGGAAGAAAGCGTCAGGATATAATGGCTAAGAGAACAACAATTTTTTTTCATAAAGTTCAATTAAGACATTAGTTCTGATCATATGACTAAAACTATAAGGTATACATCCTACTAACAGAAGTATTAGAGACTAAAGAGCTCAGCAAAAAAATGCAATATACCCACCAGAGATCAATAAGCAACAGAGATCCCCCTGAATAATTATTTCTAATAGCAAAAACTGATGGAAGTATCTATCTTGCATAACATACAAGTTTAAACGAGTTTAGGGTTTGTTAAGCATCCAAATGGAGCGAAATGGATAGTAAGGATTCATATAGCCAACCCCAACTTAGGATTGAGGCATACTTTTCATTTAGTGTTTGTAACGTGCTCCGGAGATATTCCACCGATACTTGTTACCTTTCACACCAACACAGGTACCGGGTTTCTATCCCACCAAAGTTAGGCAGTTGGGAAGGAACCGCCTAGTGTATTTTGGCTCTGTTTGGCTTTAACTTGAGGCCATGGTTCTCTTCCCACTTCATTGTCCACTAGGCCACACCCTTGGATGCTTGATTTAACCTTATGAAATAGTTTCAATATCCGAACTCTAAACTCTAGCATAGGATTCTTTTTCCACTGTCCTTCAGTTCCTACTTCCAATGCCAACTAGAATAGAAAATTCAAGCACTATACAACAATAACAACATACCCAGTGTGACCCCAAAAGTGGGGTTTGGGGAGGATAGAATGTAGCAGACCTTACCCCTACCTTGGGAGGTAGAGAGGTTATTCCCGGTAGACCCACTGCTCAAGGAAACGCATATCAAAGCCAATCGAAAAAGATAACGGAAGTGACAGAAAATTCAAGCACTGTATACCCATGAAACACTAATCAAGCTTATCTTTTACCAACCAAAAGCTCTAGGGCTTCCTTAAATAACATAAGTTCATAAGCTGTCAAAGTTAACCAACTGGTAGATCTTGGACCAAAATGCTTAAGTGCATATAGTGCCTAAGTTAGCTTCTCTGATAAGATTATTGTATTTTCAAGAATGGAGTATCCAAGTAAGCAAATGTATTGCATATTAGAGTTGCTTCACGGATAAAAAAAGAAGCATAGATATGAATGAATCAGAAAGTATTATTACCTCATGTAGCTCTGCTAGTTTCCCCTCCAATTTAGACGAGTTCATACTTAATTCTAACCTCTCCAATTCAGCTTCAAGCTCTGCTTCAATTTTACTCCTAGATTCTTCCTCTGTTCTCTGGCTTTGACAGTCTTCATCGTAATTTGTTGACGACTTATCCATCTTTCCTTTAGGGGAAGGTGCCTGTAAAGCTCCATTGTTTGATGAATCATTATGTGCATCTTGTGACCCACAATCTTCAGTGGCAAGCTCTTTCACAGTAATTAATTCTTTCATTTCAAGTTCCTCGTGTAGATCTTGAACCAAATTCTCCGACTGTCTCAGCAACTCATTTAACTTATCCATTTCCTTTCTATTTTTCCAGAAAGAGGATATCATACCCACAGATATTCCAAGACAGAAAAGAAGCACACGATGAGATGATCCTGATTCAAGACAAACATAAAAGGGTGGGATTATAGGAGATGTTAGTATTTCTTTTCAAAAAGAAAAGAAAATTAGAAGTTAGTAAACAAGTAGTATTCGCTCATTGTGCCATTAGCAGGAAAGCCATGGACAGTAGAGAGTTTGTAAAGTCTTGGTATCTCAAGTAGAAGTTCAAAAGAAAGAAACAGACATGACACTAATTAAGGTAAAAAAAGATTATCTCGTACAAATTATTTTTGTTCCATCAACTGTTGCAGGTAAAGGAATGAATCAGTCATGAGTTCCATTATGTGAGAGTTTAGTTAACTACCACTTGCACAGCTTTGTGCTAGAATAATATCTTGATGGAACTATCTGGAGCTACATCCCCTACAGTTTTTAAACTCTTCCTAGAATGTTCCTATTCCAGTGTTCAAAATATTGGAATATAATATGTATCTATTTCATTAAATTTTACCAAGGAAACCATGAAAAAAACAGACTCCAAACAGAAAAAAGTACCTTGTAAACTGCTGTGTCTCTCATTGTTCATTCCAATGGAATCACTAAATCTGCCGGACTGATCCATCACCTTGTCTTTCCTGAGGAGCTCCATGGATCCAACACTAGGTAGTTGAGGGACTCCAAATACAGTATTCATTTGTGAAAAATTATCCTGCTGCTTATGATGTCCAGCACTTCTTGGGGCATTAATAGAATTAGAACTAGCCCTGCTTATAATTTTGCTCCCGTCAGTAACTAAAAAAGGCCTCGCAGTTGGAGTCCATGGTGAAGAGTTTGAACTGAAAATATGGTCTTCAACATCACCATGTTCCTTGTATAATTGAGCCATGAGACAACTTTCAAGAGAATTCAGAGGCTTTATAAGATGCCCAAATTTTCTTCTACTCCTAAGGTTGCTCTTTTTCCTTGAAGTACCATAAGAAAACGCCAATTCAGCGGTAGAAGGGGGAAGTGATGACTCATATCCCAGTTCATTGATGTTACCACATATGCTTCCACCCTGATCTCCTTGAAGTTCTTTATCACACGGCAACCCAGAGTTCAAATGAAAATTATCAGAATCACACAACATCCCTAGTCTTTCATCAGCCAAACTGCTGGTGCAAGCCACTTCTGGATCATGGAAAGCCAATCTTTCTGCAGCACACTCATCTAGTTTCTTTCTCGGTGTCTCCACAGGAGAGGAACAATTCTTATCCAAGACTTGATGCATACGCGTTAATGAATCATTTCTTACAAAACTAGGACTCCCAGGAGATGATTCTAACAAATCATGCCGGCTTCTTAAGAGGTTCTTCCAATGCTGGGCTACATACCCAGCACCAGCAGCTGCAGCCACAACCCAAATATCCATGTTCACTGCAATCCTCACAGCAGCTATACTAACCTAGCTCTACAGCCGAAATCTCCCTGTTAGAATCATCTTCGGCAAAGGCAAAAACTACTCCAATGCTACGACAAGATAAGTGCCAGAGAAATCACAATGAACAGGAAGTTAACACTAAACCTCTTTGCTTTGATTCAAAAGGGTATGAAGAAAAACAAGGATTGCCTCAATTTCTCCAAGTGAAACAAAGACAAACTTATCTAGTTTCTCTAGAAAGGAAAAAAAGTTTTGTTCTTGAGAAGCTACAGCCAAGAACCCTAATGCTAATGGGAAAGAAAAAGCGAAAAATCACCAAATGAGGAAAGATTACTCTTCAATCAAACAATCAATATCTAAAACTATTCAATTTTCTCAATTTTTCTGTAGAGCGGCAATATCCAGAAACACCAAATCCGACTTGTCAAACCTGTAAACCTTACGAACAATCACAAGCCATATTCAATAACCACGAGCAACAACCTCAATCCCTGAAAAAACATACGCAAAACACCCTTTCTGCAGCGCACGACGCATCAATAAAAAGAATCAATTTTTCCCAAGAAAAAATCCCAATTAAAAAAAGCAAAAGAATCTAAAGACAGCCCATTTCAAAGACGCATGTGAAGTGCAAAACCCACCAATAAAAACTAACCAATTTCACCAGAAAACTTCACCGAACTCAGCCACCACTATAAAGTAAGGGACTGTAATCTTGAAAAAGGATTTGGGGGTGTTCATGATAGAGAAAAGCTCACTCTTTTTCAGAGGTTGGTGAGAAAAGGGTCACACAAGATTAGAGTAGGCAGGTGCTGGTACATTTGTTGGAGATTTGGGTCCTCCTCTCATTTTGCCCCATTATCTACACAGAAAGGCGCAGGTTTTTACAGTAAAGAAATTTCCAATTGGACAAAAAATATGTTATTTTTAAATTTTATAATAGAAGTCTCTTGTTTTTTCCTTCAAAACATAAGGAAAGTGGTCTTTTACTTTTATAGCCAAATGGAGATGGATGATAATTAATTGGAAAATTACTTTTGTCAAATTTGCTTGGATGTAAAATATAATACAACTTTGGTTCACGTAGCATCGTGAATTTATCAAGAATTATTTGAAATTTATTTATCCGCATTACATTCTCAATTACGATATATTATGTGTAGTAATGATAATAATGCTCTTAAAAATATAGTAGTAGATAGTTGTCCTTTCCATGAATCATAACTTGATTCAAATTCAACTTTATGTTTCTTTCCAACCAATGTCAATTTTTGAAAACAAAACTTGTTCAACTGTTTGAAGATGAAATAATGTAAATGCAATGTCACATTCTTGCAGTTGTCAATCCGAAAGACCAGGTCTATCCGTCTATGTTTTCATTTAATATTCTATTTTTCAATTCTTTAAAGTTCAACAGTATAACATAAGATATATATAGAGGCGAATCTAGGATTTTTCAAACATGGGTGCACCCAGAAAAATGTGTTAAGTGGGAATTGATCCGAACATGGATGCGTCAAGAAAAATGTATTAAGTAAGAATTGGTTCTTCATCTTCAAGGTAAAAAGCTCAACATTTAACCATGTGGACCAGATAGACTTCTTATAGCACGGGTGCAAGAATATAATAATATACAAATTTTAAAAAATATATACATAAATTATCTAGTTTTACGAAGAGACCACGGATTCCGGTGCCCTATTTTTTACAAATAGATTCGCCACTGGATATATATATATATAAATCTAAAAGGTCATGAGAACCGTGTGATTGGAATACTTTTATATCATGTGTATTTCAAAATAGCTAACGGCTAACTTCTGTTAATTTGTATATATTATTATAATTATTTATTATTATTATTATTTTGTGGGGGGGGGGGGGAGGGAGTTGAGATGTCAACTTAGTTGGAGCGATGGTCTTCATTGAACCCTATCATAAATTAAATAAAATCTGCTCCAATGTGCGTACCAAATAGAGAGTGAAAATAAATAAATTGAAGTCCTTTTAACCATTTAAAAGAATATGATCCACATGCAGCACTAGTAGTTATCATGAGAAACTGACTTTATCTTAAAGGGAAAAAAATAATGAGAGCAACAAGTAAACCCACAGCCACTACTGAATTTAATGATAATCATATTTGGGCATTTCGTTTTATTTTATTTTTGAGAAGTGTCGTTATTCTTATGCATTCTAGATTCAATATAATAGCTTGTAAATCACAAAGAAAATGGCATCGAGAACAGCAGCTCAATCAACACGGCCACCACCGAAGTGGCATTATTATCACAACAAAAAACTTTAATGAAGTCCACCTCAGGGAAGTATTACAAGATTTTTCAAATGATTTGAAATTTGTAGTTGAATTGTGAGGTAATTTGATTAGTGACATTTTAGAGAGAGATATTGTTATTTAAAAGGGATTGGAGCTCTATTAACAATTATATAGACGGTTCTAAAAATATCACAATCAAATCACGTAAAAGGTAGTTGCATATTTATATTAATACTAAACTTATTTGCAACCTGGACAAAATAATAACATACTAGTTATAACACGTTAAATTACATTGATAATCTTTAAAAACTTATACCATTATCATATACAACTGAAATGCTCAGGTTGAAAAATAATTTCCTCAAGTGAGTTAATTGGTCAGATTGAATTTTCTACTTGCTTATCAAACACTCCAAAAATAACATGTAAAACGTGTTCTCCTTTGCTACCAAACACACTCAACGAATCAAATGAGGAAGAAAAAAGAAAGGCATATAAAGGTGAAGTTAAAGACATGCTGTCACGTAGTGGGGATGTAGCTAGTAACTAGGCATTCCTCTCATGGGTTTTAACGAACCTAGCAGGGCAAAAGGGACCATTATCATTCACTTCTTTTTGCTAATCGACAAGAGTTAGTAGAGATAATTCCATATTGCATAAAAAATGATTCCAAAACTTACTGTACCATAGGAACAAGAAACAAGTAAGAATTGACAACATGATCATTTTGACAGAGAAAAAATATCAATGGTTATGTTCCCACCTCTTGATTGAGTTTGACATTTGCTTTTCTCCAAGAAATATCTTGGTTGCTTTTCCTGTGCTGAGAGATCATTTGGAATACAGAGATGGTATTTTAAACAGATCACCAAGGCTAAACCTAAGTAACTAACAAATTATAGTACTATTTACACTTGAATAGACTATAGAGAAAGCAGTTTCTTTAGGAGAGGAAACTTATGTTGCCGGCTTTAAGCATTTGACAAAGTAAACAATCTGCTCCTGTGCCGAATTATCACATAAGTTACAAGCACATCACAATTCTAAGTCCCAGCAAGTTCTTCGAGATTCTTCAAATTATTTCTATAAAAAAAAAAAACAATGAAATGATCCAGGCATTCTAGGAGGGGTTAAGAGGGTGCTGAGAGGAAGAGGGGGTCCAAATCCCTTCTCAGAGTGTATAAGTATTTACCATCCATGTTGTGTTTGTTCATGAATAGGGATATGAAAGCCAAAACACACATTTACCTACACTAACATTGCAATGGAGGCAACATTGACAATGAAACACTTCTGCGACAATTGTGTAGCAGAAAAGATAATATAACATAGTTATCTGCAGCAGATAAAATGTAATCTCCAGTTCCTTTATCAAAGATTTTGCAACAATAGATTGTAGCATGGTTTCTCGTAACAAAATAATGGCAAGAGCTCATCTTCACTGCTATTAAGCTGAAAAGAAAACCTAAACTAAACTGATGCAGTTGTATTTTTCAGCAGTAACTGAGCATTAATACTCTTCTAATATTTGCAAAATTTTGAACAATGGAATACAAAATATTGCCCATGATAAATTCCAAGGCAGCATTTGAGATGAGAAATTTAGGTAACAGACTCCATCCATATTGGATGAGTAACACCAACTTCAGTTTCTTTCAGGAGATAACAATCACCTAAATGCATTTCCATTCTGAAGAAATAAGGTACCTTTGCAAGTGTACCAATATAAACTACACATGTTTATATCGTCGAACTGTCATGGTTGTGAATGTTCCATAGCCAATTTTTTAGGCTCATAGAACCAGATTAGATTTAGAAACACTCACAAAGTCCATACAGTGGACCAGAATATCTCACATAGGGAAGAAGCTTGACGGAAGGGCCTACATTTCAACTTACAAGCCAAAAAACATGAATATAAAGGCAAAGAGCTTTTCAAGAAAATTTTCTTGAACAAGTTACGGCCATTCAAGCCCGGTACAACAAAGAACGAAAGAGAACAGCTCAAATGGCATTTCTGACGATTTTGCAACAGAGAAACAAATTTTTTCCCAGAAATAAAGTTAACCTGGTAATTATTCATAATTCAAAACTGATAATTGGTCACCACAGGGTGCTAAGAAAACCTACACATCTTTTATTGTCTCCGTCAAATAAAAGCAGTAGCATGTCCAATTAACCCTGCAGTGCTGATGCTCCTGATATGATCTCAATCAGCTCTGTGGTGATAGATGCTTGACGGGTTCTGGTTCACAGAAAAATTAGAAAACTGGTTAAAATGACAGACAACAAAGAGCTGATCAACTATCAATATTATAAGTTATCCTCATAATTAAACAATCATCTGTGTAAACAAAGTATGCATCTATGAGAGCTTGGCAGTGCAAATGCGTGTGTGATCGAGATAGGGTGAAAAGTAAGACCTGTTGTAAGTAAGAGTGAGACGATCAAGCATGTCACCAGCATTTCTGCTGGAACTATCCATGGCAGACATTCTTGCTCCTTGCTCACTAGTAGCGTTCTCTAGAACTGCATTGTACATCATCTGGAAAAGACAGATTGCCCATTTACCCGATTTTAGAACATCATATTCATTACCTTGAAAGAAATCATTTTATTAGCAGTCAATATAATTATCTGAAACACGGTCAAGACTAATTTCATTCTCCCACTACCAAATCAGTACTATTTAGAAGTCGTGAAGATCAAATAACAAGCTTATTAGAGGATTCTAACACTAAAAAGGCGAAACTTACGCATGAGAACTGAAATTCAGTTAGATTCTGAAGAACTTCAGCCTTCGTCTCAGCACCTTCAATTTCATATAAATCCAAATCTCCAAGCTTTCCACCAGATTCAGCTTCCCTCTCCACAACCTACATTAAACCACAAAGGACTTGTTCCAAGAAACAGACACTCACAATAGAAAGAAACATAGTGAACAACAAGATGTTTCAGTTTAGGCACCTCAGGAGATAGTACAGTGGACACTGTTGGCAAAAATGAGACAACTGACTGGAATTTATTATAAACAATCCTCAGTGCATCAAATTCAACATTCTTCAAGATGTCATCTGCCATCACAGAAACCTACAAGAGGAATGGCATAAATCAGTATAAGGAAAAGGTCATAGAAATCAATATAAATAGTTGTTGCTATATTTTTTCAGTGCATAAGTATTGCAGCCACTATTAGATTTTCAATTAATTCACAGAAATTTAAAGTTGCAACAATGCAATCAAACTGTCCGCTTTACACATGTTTTTTTGAAGAAAATGTAAGTTTGTTTTTACAAGAGTAAAGCTAACAAAAATGTAAATCTGCCAAAGTCAACATTCTGGAAAACAAAAATAAAGAAGAGTGAGACAGCTTTCAAATATTTACTATTTCTGTAACAAAATGCAACACATAAATTATATCACAGATTCATGAACAGATCTAACAAAAAAAAATGTGAGCCTATACTACATGGACTCAGCTAATGATCTGGTTAAATTAAGGTGTGTGCAAGTATCCGATACAGGTACATGCAATGTTTGTGTGCAAGCTCCGATAAATGTAAGTTCAGTCCTTCTTAATTATAATACAGGTACATCCAGTCTCTTGCTAATTTGCCAGTATTTTCAATATCATGCACAAAGTACCATCACCCATGTCACACCAGCGACAAGGTTACGCTAAGGCAAATGAAAAATCCACGTACCAGAGAGTGAGCCTACAGCCGCATCATCTTCAGCAAATAGTTGGCAATAATAAAAAAACAAATAGTAGGTGTGCTTCACACAAAGTAGTAACAAAGAAGATGTAAGGCATCATAACCTGTGTATAGTTAAGAGGATTTTTCTGCAACTCAGTCATGACCAGTTCAATGTCCTTTTTCGAATCTCGCACCAGCTGAGCCTTTGCCTTTTCCCCCAAGACAACATACTTATTTTCCTTATCAGGACCTAGCAATTACAAATAAAGCAATAATGAACTAATTCCTCAAGAATAGATATACTTAATATTAAACAATCTTGCATTATACCAGAATTCAACTTATGCATAGCCCTGCTTATCTTGACAGATGTAGAATTGATTCCACCACAAAGACCTTTGTCTGCGGAAATAGTAACAATAACATTCTTCTTGACATCAATACCTGAAGCAAACATTACACGTGTTACCAGCCAAATATTGAAATCTAATTGACTGCTTAAAGTTGACTGCATCAAATTACAAACTCCAGTGCAACTAAAGGTATCTCACAAAGTCTCATCAACGACACACATTTCCACAAGATAATTATTCAGTTGTTGCATCAAATACATAGAACATTGACATTGGACTGCAAATCAACAGGCAGAGAGGCAAACAATTTCATTTAATCATTCTCCCACATTTATCAAGTATGTCAACTCAAAATATTCTGGGAATAGCATTCTCATAATGTGATTCATCCCTATCCTTCCACCACTTTCTCTCACTAACTGATTCAAGAATTTGGTTAGATCCAGACAATCTAATCATGAACTTACTAGGAGTGTCACCAAGAAGTGCAGTAAATGGCTGCCATAGGCCACGTGAATTTTCAGCTCTAGTTTGAATAGCTCTGAGCTTTGAAGCAGCAACCATCTTCATAGCCTTTGTAATCTTCTGAATATTTTTGACACTCTTCATCCGGTTTCTGACTGCCCAAGGGAATGCTCAATGTGAACACTTAAAGTAGCAACAAGAAAATTGGTCGAGAAGATCACGAGAATATAGAAGAGGCAAAGGAAAGTGGAGTGCATCAAACGATTACGGCTAACTCTTACCAACTTGAGTTGAAATACATCGAACTCCTGACAAGACTGGTTCCCTGCATATAAATGTAGGTCATTAAAAAGGTAGAAACGCTACAAAATAGAACACGATTTTTTTGAAAAACAGGACAGGCTAATGGATAATAATATATTAATATAAGCCAAGATGCTGAGCATGAGCCTGTTATAAATGCAGATAGGGAGATCATCAATCTCCTGTTAATACATACAGGCCCATGGAACAAACTTCATGTCAGTGCAGCAACCCCCGTAATCCATCCAAAAGAAATCACAATTTATAGATATTAGATGAACTTCATCTATTTCTACAATTGTTCTCGCTACAACTTCTGTTCCAAAAACCTCTGAATTCTGTACTTCTTCCAAGTTCCAAAATCACTATCCAAACTCAGATCATGTCAATTACAAATCTATATAGGGTCAAAATTTAAAGCAACCTATTACTTTCTGCCCAAATAACTAGTAGTATTTTCTTAAATCTGAAAAAAAAATATACATATTCAATTGTTACAAATATATAATCATTTCACCAACAAATCGAAATCCAGTGGACTTCATACAAGCTTTAACAACATAAACCATCAATTTTTAGGATTTTGAACTGCAGACCACTTTGGGAAGAAAAGGAGAAGCAACAACAACGTTTAGCGTTTGTCCTACTTCTAGATTGAATAAAAAGCAAGCTAACTCCTTTAACTGAAGAGAAAAGGAGAAATTCCCCCTTGTCAAAGATAACAACACGAATGGTACTAATTCCTCAAACCAAATTACTTCACCAACTGAATAATAAACCTCATAGAGATTTAAAAATTGTTATCCAAAACTCATGAGGTGATTTCAACCCTAAATTGCTAACTGAGGTTTCATCATTGATAAATGTGCTCTTGTACAAAACAAAGCAATTGCCATCTAGTGGTGGCCTAGCGATTGAAGATTCAAAATGGCAACTTGGGGAACCAAGGTTCAAATTCCGCCAGATGTGAATCCTTCCCATCTACATAAGCCTAGGTGCACGCAAAAACTAGCTCAGGCACCACCATTACAACAAAACAAAAAGTAGAGCAATCAATCAATTCATTTCCCCTCAGTCCTAAATTATCTGGGATCAACTCTACGAATCATTAATATACATTCCACATCTAATCAGAATAAAAGACAGAGCCAGATTGACTTAACGAGATAGCTACAAAAAGCAATGCGAGCCATAACTGACAACAGATTCGATGCATACAATAAAAAAACATGATAAAAGTGTAGGATTGGAAGAAAACTAACTCGGATGGAATGAGAGAAGAACGAAGAACATTGGTAGGATTGGGAGAAATCAGAGGTGTGGCGAAACGCCTTCCCTCACGCCTCAACGCAGCCATGGCCATAGTTGATCCGATTTGATCTGATCGGTATCTTCCTCCTCCGGCTTATCCTCTTCGCAGATCGACCAATTTACGCTAGGGTTTACAGTCGCTTGAAATGTCAGCTGAGACACAGTAAGGATCCGAGTCGCAGCCCCGAAAATGTTTTAAAGCTGATGTAATACGGCGTCGTTATGTTTTCCGCTACGAATGGGTCAAGTTATTAAAGTACCTGCCCGATTTAGCTTCATACGAAATTTAAGAGAAAAACAAAAAGGAATTTTTAATATTTAAGATCTTAAATATATTTATTTAGTTATACAAAATTAATGTTTATATATTTATTTATCATCTTAAATAAATAGGCTGTAATATTTATACTGGGAAAGTTTGTCATTTTTATTAAATGTTTATATATTTATTTATTATCATCTTAAATAAATAGGTTGTAATATTTATATTCGGAAAGTTTGTCATTTGTACAAGTACTAGAAAAGGAGAAGCATGAGCTTCACACAGGCCCAATCATTATTATTTGAAATTCGTAATTTTTATTCGTGATATTTTTTATTTTTAAAACACAATAATATTTCTTTATTTTCTACTAATTATATCAACGATCTGATTCAAAAAAAAATATCAACGACCTACTTAACATTAGAAATCAAGGGGAATTTATGAATAAAAAAAATTGAGAAATAATAAGTAAATGTATTTCTTAGCTAATAATAATAAAATATGATAGAATTTTGGACAATTAAACCAAAAGTTTAAATTTAAATCATAGGCGTATTTTCTACATTTTAAGTAGTACTTATTTAGTATGATTTTTTTGATAATGTAAATTTAAAAACATGCATAATTAATATATGTATAAATTATAAAAAAATTATACATTATTTTATATAAGATAGAAGATGGAATAATTAAAAAATAAATAAGTGATACATAAATAATTAATTTTTCTTAATTAATATTTATTTAAAATTACATAGTTAGCATATCAAGGTTTTTAAATATTTTTGATCATATTTTATCCTCAACATTAATTACTTATTTCAAATTATTTTTCAAAACGTATAATTATGTCAATTAATATAAATATTGTGGCAAAATAGTCATATCAATTAGAATTTAAGAGACATACAAAATTTAAAATGAACGAATGGAAGAAATTACAAATATTCACTGGGTCCACAATTTGAAGGTAAATGGACAGTACTCAAGTAGCCCCAATGTTTTTTGCTATGTAAATATATATAAGCAATACAATTGCAAATTAATAGAATTAGGCCTAATTTTGTTTGAAATATGAATAAGCAAGCATGTTGACGGAATATTACTTGCTTATTCACATCTCTTATATAGTAATAATAAAGAAAAGTTTATACTTAGATTACTTTTATATTTAGAAATTTATTATTTTTGGACTTAATAAATTGAAGAAAGAAATCAAACTCCAATTGGTACTCGAACTTAGAATGCAAATTTATTAACATAACACATAAGAAATGTCATTTTATAAAAATAAATTTAAAATAAAATTATGTCACACAGACTGAATATATAAAGTGTGATACTCAGTCTATTTGAATTTTTTTACCTTCAGTTCTACCTTTGTTTTATTTGTTATGTTACTAAACTTGCATTTTGAATACTCTGTTTTAGTCCTACTAAACTTAAAATCTTTAGATTCTAGGCTATGTTTTCAAACTCCATTATATTGTTAACTCCAATTTGTATCGTTAATTAATACAAGTCATCTACAAACAATATGCACTATGACACATCTCCTTTAATATATCACATTAATTTATCTATCACTAATGTAAATGAAAACGGATGAAGGAAGATCTCTAGTGTGATCCCATCATAATTGAACATTGTTACGAGTCACTCCATTTATTTCTAATTACTTAAAATCTGGTGTCATCATACATATAATTAATGGTCATGATGTGAGACACAAGTACATGTTTAGATTTCAAACAACTCCTTGAACCTCTTTAGAAAATTTATCATGTCTTTTTGAGGTCATGAACACCATGTAGAAGTCTTTTCTTATCCCATTATGCTCCAACATTCTTCTTACAAGATGAATGACTTTTGTTCGCCCCAACATAAATCTCAATTGGTTCTTGGAGATAGAACACCCCTCCACATCCTTATATGGACCACTCTTTATCAAATTTTCACAATGTGTCTTAGTACCTTAGTTCCTCTGTAGTTATTGTAATTTTGAACATTACATTTGCTTTTGTACAACAAAATCATTGTACTCCATCTTCACTCTTTTTGGAATTTCAACAATCTAACAAAAAAAAAAAACTCAATTAGTCACTTCAAAACTACTTCGCATGTGTTCTTCAAAATTTCATCGGAATATCAAATAGTCGGATCCCTCTTCTCTTCAACTTCTTCAAAATTGCCTCCTTAAGTTTCACTCACATTATGTACCTACCCTACTCGAAAATTGCATGACTCTCAGACTGTTCTAACTCTTCCATCACAATATTTATGTGTCTCTCCCCATTTAAGAGCTTGTGAAAGTATGTTCATAATCTTTGTCTTATGTGTGTCTATTCTATCAATATGTCTTTTTCTTGTCACGAATGCATTGATTGAATTTACATCACAAACTCTTATTTCTCACCTCGACGAGCATATACAATTTTTTCCCGCCAAAACCCTGTTTTACTTAATTCTTTACTTTTTTGTATTATTTGTATAGTTTTATAATTAGGTAATTAGTTTCAGTATAATGTATATGTATATCAATCGATCATCACATACTCCTTTACTATTTTTATTTTGTTTTCCAACTTACAATACATTTTATTTTCTTGAAATATTTGATTTGAAGCAAAACTTTATACGTTTTCAAATAATTAATGTTGAATTCTTTTCGAATAACCAAAGTTATTTAGGAGTTGGTATTTGATATTTGTTTGATTCATATTTGGTAATAATTTATATTGGAATAAATTTCTTAATTGTGATTCTAATCGAATTTGGTTTTGTAATAAATTTCTTAATCCTAATCCTAATCATAATCCTAATCAAATTTGATTTTGTAGTGTTATAAAAAGAGGAAAGGCTCAAAATAGTCCCTTATATTTGGGTTAAGGTTCAAAGTCATCCTTGAGTTTTCATGTGGAGCACTAATAGTCCCTCATATTTGCAATATTTGTGCACTTTTGGTCCTCCTCCAAAATTTTGCATATTTTTTAACATTGATTTTATCTATAACTTATGTATGAGATGTTCAATCATCATTTTATATATTTAGTAGAAAAAATAACACCATATGAGAGAATCTGATAAGAAAATTATCTTGTTTCGTTTAGTAGAAATTGTATCTCAGGTAAAGTCGAGAGGATCATCACGATAATTTCATGTACAATAGTACACTTTTTTTCTTTTCTTCCAACATCATGTGTTAAGATGTTCTTAGTTTAGCTGCAGTAATATTTAGGGGACGATTGGACATTCCTTACATAAAAATTGTGGACAAAATTAATGTTAAAAATAGGCAAAAATTTAGGGAAGGACTAAAAGTGCACCAATATTGCAAACATGAGGGATTATTAGTGCTCTAGTGAAAACTCAAAGACCATTTTGAGTCTTAACCCAAATATAAGGGACTATTTTGGGCCTTTCCTCTTATAAAAACGATTGCTCCATCAAAAAAATTTCAATTTAAGAGTCATCGAGTAAAAACTCTTGCCTCTTTTTTTTTTTTAATGGTATTCGATTTCTCGTTTATAAACTAAATACCACCATGTTTTGGTCATGGCTGGTGGAGTCTGTTCTCAACAAGGTACCATTGCCCTTTGCAGCCAAACAGCCCCTAACCGACCAACCTAAACCTACTTCTCTTTCTTTCCCGGGGATAACGGCATTGTCGTCGGTAAAAAGATGCTTCTACGAGGTCCTCGGCGTGAACTGTGACTGCACCGCCGATGAGATCAGGTCGGCTTACAGGAAGCTTGCACTGCAACGCCATCCTGACAAGCTTGTCCGATCCGGCGTGCCGGAATATGAAGCAACCGCAATATTTCAGGAGCTTGTGAACGCTTACGACGTTCTCTCAGACGCGCAGGAGCGCTCTTGGTACGATTCGCAACGCTCTGCCTATCAGATACTCTTCTCCAATTCCGATCCAAAGAATTCGTCGAATTCGTCTAATTACTCTGGTTCCGTCCCCGATCTGTCCTCCTTCTTTTCAAATTCAGTGTATTCTGGATATTACGATAAAAGGAAAGGATTCTACAAGGTGTATGGTGATCTTTTCGAGAAAATCTACCAACATGAGTTGAATTTGGCTAGGAAGTTAGGTACAAATTTGCCAGAAGAAGCTCCTATTATGGGAGATATGCAGAGTCCTTATGCTCAGGTTACAGCATTCTATAACTATTGGTTAGGATTCGCTACTGTGAATGATTTTTGTCAGGCTGATCTGTACAAATTGACTTTGACATCGGACAGAAATTCCAAACGGATGATGGAGGATGTGAACAAGAAGCTGAGGAAAAAGGCGAAAAGGGATTACAATGTGACTGCTAGAGGATTGTCGGAGTTTGTTAAAAGGAGAGATAAGAGAGTGATTGAGATGCAGATTAAGAGGAATGAGGAACTGGAGAAGAAAAATGAAGAGGGACACAAGAGAATGGAGGAGTTGGAAAGAGAGAAGGCTGAGAGAGCGAGAAATTACGTAGAGCCTGAGTGGTCGAGAACAGAGGAATTACAAGATGGAGAAATTGAGGAGAAGGGAGAAGAGAAGGAATTGTACTGTGTGGTGTGTGGGAAGAAGTTCAAGAGTGAGAAACAATGGATAAATCACCAGCAGTCCAAGAAGCATAAGGAAAATGAGAAGATGGCAGCTTTGAGATGACCAAGATAGCAGCTTTGATAAATTTGACATATCTTATGATTTTTTATGACAATAAAACTATGTTGTTAAGATTAAAATATCATTAAATTAATAAATAATGTTATAGTTAAATTGTCTTAAAGCTATACATCTAAGATATTTGAAAATTTATCTTCTAGTCTAGATATATAACTCATGTGCTGATTTTTCACTTCCACCTTTACTTTCATGTGTCACATTATTAAATTTGTATTTCAAGTACTTTATTTAGTCTAGCTTAATCTCACTTTTTTTTTTAAAAAAGGGTCTAACTCATCGGTAGCCCCTAAAGTTAGCACAATGTTTCACTTAGATACCTTAACTGGACGACGTTTATTTTAGACACCTCATGTAGGATTCCGTTGTGCCATTTTGACACCTTTTTTAATATCAATAAAAAACATATAATGTGTGTGGATTACACTCGCAAATGACGTATAAATTGATAATTTAAACGATGACATTTCTCATTTGTGTCAAAAATAAATTTTAAATAATTAATATTAAGTAAAAATAAAAACTGACCAATGAATTAATGACACATAATATTTTTCTCCAAATAAAATAAAATTTAAGCAAACTAAAAGAAGCCCCCACCCCTCCTGATCGTCTTCTCCAAACCACCCCCGGCCTCTGATCGTCTTCTCCAAAACGCCCACAACCCCCGATCGCCTTCTCCAAATACACTTCCTCCCAACCCCCGATCGCCTTCTCCAAAAACCCCAAAACAAACAAATTCCCCTGTTGATTTGAATTTATTTTTTGGGATCTGCAAAATACCCCTGACTCCCCCGCTTTGCTTTCTCTAAATCTCTATCCCTTTTTGCAGAAATTACCCCCCACATATGCATGCTACGCTTCGTTGAATTCACACCCTGCAAATTATCGAAATAAGCTTTTATCAATCTTCTTAAATTTACTTTGCCGTGAATTTTAAATTCTTCCATGAAAGAATTTTATGAATGAGTTTATTCTTAAATTTTAAAAATATTTTCCGTCATTTTTGTTGAAAAAACTTCATTCACAAATTGATGAAATTTAACCTGTCAAAATGGTGGCTGAAAACGGGAAAGAAGATGAAAAAAATAATTAAAAATTAACTAAATAACCCTTTCACGCGCGTATCAACGAATGTATCACACTCATTATGCCATGTAAGCAAAAAGTGTTAAAATGATACAGTGAGATTCTGAATGAGGTGTCTATAATGAACATCTCTCAGTTAAGGTGTCTAAGTGAAACATCATGCCAACTTTAGGAGGCACCGATGGGTTAGGCCTAAAAAAAAATAAGGGTTATGTTTTCAAACTTTCGGTCTATGATCCTAAATTTCGTTATGTGTTTCGTCAATCAATATTATACCACATGCAAACTATATAAACTACAACGTTGTCACGCCCCGAGCCTTACACCCTAGACGTAACTGGCACTAGAGAACCATTGTTGGTTCCCTAAGCGAATCCCTTAGCTCCATAGTATATGCCATTAAATGGTTTAATATAAGCCACACTTACATCTCTAAACTCCAAACATTTCCATGAGACCTCTTTAGAAACTCTATCATATATTTTCTGAGGTCCATGAACACCATGCATAAGTCACTTCTTATCTCTATATTGTTCCAATAATCACCTTACAAGATGAATGATTATTATAATTAATCGTTCTGACGTAAATTTAAATTAAATTTTCGGAGATAGAACACTCCTCCTCATCCTCATCTCGACCACCTTCTCCTAAACTTTTCATAATGTATCCTAGTAGCTTAATTCCTATGTAATTACTATAATTTTTAATATCACCCTTATTTTTATAAAACAAGCAAATTGTACTTCATCTCATTAATTTGGCATTCTAACCATATTAAAAATGACAATAAATAACTCAATTTGCCGAGCACTTTCAAAATTCCATGAATTAATTCTCTTTGGCCTGGTTGCTATTCTTCTCTTTGGATGTGTTTGGTAGGTTCCAATTTTCTCATGGGTTAAATGTTATGAAAAATATTTTTCAAATCAACTCATTTTCCTCAAATTTAAGAAAAATGACTTTTCTTCAAAACTTAAGGAAAACATTTTCCAAAACTCTCTTCCAACTTCAAATTACAATTTTTTTTTTGAAAAAATCAATTTATTTTGTTCCTACCCTCAAACCAGTCCACCCAAAAGAAAATTTTAAAGCTTGTTTTTTAAAAATATTTTTAACTTCAATTTTTTATTTTTTACCCCCACCCCCTACAAAAAAAAATTAAGTTTGTTTTTAAAAAATATTTTCAATTTAAAAAAATATTTTCTACTCTAGTAAAAATAAAAGATATTTCTCAAAAACATTTTTCATTCATAAATCAAATACTAAAGATCTTTTCCGGGAAATATTTTCTACTCACCAACCAAACATGAGAAAATAAGTCAAAAATCTACTTATTTTCCAGGAAAACATTTTCCTTCATATCAAACACACCCTTTATCTTTTGAATTGCATCCTTAACTTTTGCAAATACTATGTATTTATTATATCCAAAATTTCTATGTTTGTTAGACCTCTCTAACTCTCTCATCACAATATTTATGTCTTCCTCTTCATTTACGAGCTTACAAGAGTATGTCCGTCATTTTTGTCTAATATGTGCCTTTTCTATCGATATTTTTTCATTTTTGTTTTTGATGAATTTAACTTAATTTAAATTATGAGTCTTCATTTTTTTTTATTTTGACGAGCCTATACAACTTTTTATTTCTGCCAATGCTTTTTTTTGGGGCTAAACTCTTTACCTTATGCATTATTTGTATAGACTTCATGTTTAGCTAATTACTTGTCATATATGTATATTGATTGAAAATTCATTCATCGGGTATCCTCCTTAATATGTGTATAATGTTTATAAACTACTCATGTTCTTTATAAGGTCTTGTTTGTTAATTTGAGATCGGATAGATGTGAGTTTGGATATCTAGGTATTACTAGCCTTTTTAATGTATATGACTTGGTGGTACTATATCGTATTAGCTTTATTTGTATAGTTTTGGGCTATTGGTAGATATCACTATTATAGTTCTTATTTTTTTATTTTGCATCGTCAATTGATTAATGTGTTTCAATTATTGCACTATTTTGTTAGTTCAACGTGTTAGTTCCTATGTTTTGTACACAATTCTTTTCTTCTTCGTATTTGGAGGCTGCACTCAAATCGTCACAAGATTTGTATACTCTATTCTTTTCAGACCTCACTTGTGAAATTTCAGTGGTATATTGCGCCTAATAAATAAACCATGTTTTGGACACAATTTTTGGAGGTCCATTCTAAACAGGTACCATTACCCTTTCCTGCCAAACAGCCCCTAAGCGACCAACCTCCTTTATTTTTCCAATCGAAAAACCCTAATAATCCCCCAGCTTCATGCGCTAACCAAACAGGAGGAAAGAAACCTAATATTCTTTCTTTCCCGGCGATAATGGCGTCGTCGTCGGAGAAAAGATGCCTATACGAGGTCCTCGGCGTGAGCCGTGACTGCACCGCCGATGAGATCAGGTCCGCTTACAGAAAGCTCGCGCTGCAACGCCACCCTGACAAGCTGGTTCGATCTGGCGTGCCGGAATCCGAAGCAACGGCTGCTTTTCAGGAGCTTGTGAATGCCTACGAGGTTCTATCGGACGCACGGGAGCGTGCTTGGTACGATTCGCACCGTTCTCAGATACTTTTCTCCAATTCCGGTCCAGGGAATTCGTCCAACTCTGGTTCTGTCCCCGACCTGTTCTCCTTCTTTTCAAATTCAGTGTATTCTGGATATTCAGATAAAGGGAAGGGATTCTACAAGGTGTATGGTGATCTCTTCGAGAAAATCTACCAACACGATTTAAATTTCGCGAGGAAGTTAGGTACAGATTTGCCAAAAGAAGCTCCTCTCATGGGAAATTTAGAGAGTCCTTATGCTCAGGTGACTGCATTCTATAGCTATTGGCTAGGATTCGTTACTGTGATGGACTTTTGTTGGGCAGATCATTATGACGTGATGGCAGGACCTAATAGAAAGTCCAGGCGGGTGATGGAGGATGAGAACAAGAAGCTGAGGAAAAAGGCGCGAAGGGAATACAATGAGACTGTTAGAGGATTAGCAGAGTTTGTGAAAAAGAGAGATAAGAGAGTGATTGACATGCAGATGAAGAGGAACGAAGAAATGGAGAAGAAAAAGGAAGAGGAACGCAAGAGAAGGAAGGAGCTGGAGAGAGAGAAGGCTGAGAGAGCAAGAAATTACGTAGAGCCTGAGTGGACGAAAGCAGAGGAGTTAGAAGATGATGGAATTGAGGAGGAATCGGATGAGGATGAGAAAAAGAAGGCAGATGAGAATGAATTGTACTGTGTGGTGTGTTCGAAGAAGTTCAAGAGTGAGAAACAGTGGAAAAATCACGAGCAGTCCAAGAAGCATAAGGAGAAGGTGGCAGCTTTGAGAGAAGCTTTTGACGAGGAAGATGATGAATATGATGGGGTGGTGGAGGATGATGAAAGTGAGGAGCAAAATGTAGCTGATGCTGATAGAACAACTGATTTATCTGCTGATGATGGTGTGGATGGGTTAGCAGAGCATTTAGAAGGTAGTACACGAATTCAAGTAGATGAGCTCGAGGATGATGAGGTTCAGAGCAGCGATGAAGATGAGACCACTAATTATCAAAGTGCCAGCGATTTAAAGGGGGTGGTTGATGAACTTGGATTAGAAGATGATGAAGCTAGTTTACTTGAAGCTATGATATGTGGCCGTAAAAGTAGGAAGAATGCAGGTCCAGGTGGCAGTAGGCAAACTTCAGCAAAGAAAGAAACCGGTAATGATGAAATGGACTTCATGGAATATAATAATCTTAGAAGTAATAGGAGAAATAGGGGTGGCAGGAAACAAAGAAACAGGAGACCACAAGAAGAAGAAGAAGAATCAGGAGGAGGAGATGTAGGATCTCATGTGACTGAAGTTGATACTAGCGTCGAGGTAAATAGTGCAAAAAATGATAGCTCAGCTTGCCAGGGGCTGTCATCCCAGTCTTCTGCAGAAACTGCAAATGATCACAAAGGAGATGATGTTTCAGGAAACAGTGAAAAAGTTCCAAGTCAAGATACAAACAAGAAAACTACCACAAAGAAAGACAAAAACAACAAATCAAAAGATACAACCAAAGGAAGGAAACAAAAGGTACTCAAATAAGATAATCCTGACTAGTTTGATGTCAATCTCTTTTTCCTATCCACACTCTTCGATAATTTTTGAGAATTTACAACTCCATTTCCACAGTTATCTACTCCTCCTGTTTCAAGTGAATCTTGTAAGAACCTTATATTAGTTGCCTTGTGATGTGGTTGTGAATGAAACCAAGCTTTGGAATTATGTGTTATAACACAGTTTCATTTGAATTCAGGGAAAATCGAAATCTTCTAGCAACTTGTGTGATACATGTGGGGAGGAATTCGATTCAAGGTGCAGGCTCAGTCATGAATCTTTGTTTTGATTAATGAGTTTATATTTCCTCTTCTTTTCCATATCTAATAATCTGCTTCTCCCCACAGGAATCAATTACACAAGCATCTAGGTTCAACAGGGCATGCTAAACTAAAATCGCGGTGATATTGTTCAAGCCGATTGCTGGATGGTTGGGGTGGATTATTTGTTCCTTATTCTTTATGGTTTATAGATCATTGTGTACTATTTAGCATCATCATTTATACCATATTCAAATGAGTTGAAAAAACCAAAGAATTTTGTATCTTGACAGTAGATTACACTTAATTGATGGGTCTAAATACCTGTATGCTCAAAATTCTTGATTTGAACCAATAGAGAAGAATTCATATTCAACAGAATCATTTACGTTATGATTAAATTGAGGCCTTTAGTAGTCTGTCTTTTCATTAAGAAACTATTCAGCTTTGATTATTTGAAAAAAAAAAAGAATTAAATATTAATGCAACTGTGCCATAATTGAATACCAAAAACTGTCGCTTTGAACAACTGCACTTACAAGTTTCTAAACAACACAATCACGCACATTCATTCACAAATACTGGGATCAGCTACTAACTGCCAAATTCAAAGGACATGATCAGAGTAGTTTGTGGGAAAAATACATTTCACTGCTAAGCCAAAATATTGCAATGAAAGAAGGAACCTTTAACAATTTACACAAATCTACGTTGATCGAACAAGTTATATACACCCTGACCAAATGGGAAGAAGTTGCTTCCGCAAAAAATATGGCACAAAAACATTTCTGGTGCATATGTTGCTTGGCATAGTAATCACATAATTGTCTAGCAGCTACTCAATACTGCACTCTGAATTCGCAACTGTACAAACAAACAAGGAGGATAGGGCAGTCACAATGCTCTGCTAGCTGCTTCTTGTATGTAAGTGGTGGCTTCCTCTTCTGATAGCTGCTTCCCTTCTACCAAACCTCTAATCAGAGTATTGACATATTCTTTAGATGGTTTGCGCATACCTACTTTACCTGATTTGAAGTTATCAACATCTGACAGTCGGCATCTGATAGAGAAGCAGCAAAGTGATGGATGAGATTCAGTTGGACAAGAAAATACATAAACGAAAGAGCATACAAAATTAAAGGCAACATGCTTACGTCATTGTCAAAATAGGAATACCATTCTCCTTTCCCAGGTATAGCACATTATGGTACCAGCCATTCTACATGAAAGTCAAACAAAATCATACAATGAGAACAATCATCTAGCTCAGAGTTATGTCAAGAAAAGGCCAGACGTCTGGGGCAGGGGGTAAGAATGAACACTACTAGGATAGGATAAAAACTATTCTGTCCTGTTACTAAGATTCTTACATTCTTTTTTAAAGCAATACTCGTCATCTTTTACTATCAATCAATCAACTACCTCAATCCTAAATCAGCTGGGGTAGACAATATGCGTCATTTATATCCATTCTGCTCCATTGGTTTCATTTCAATTCAATAGTAAAGAAGTTGTTGGGCAAATTTGGGGTTCACTAAATTTCACTCTGAAAAACGAAAAAAGAATGGAACTTATCAAACTGTTCAACACCCCCAGACAGTTAACATTCAGGCTCAGATTTAGCTCAGGTAAAGGATTTTGTTTATTAAGAAAATGGAAAAATAAATAGAAAAAAAGATGTTGCAAGTTATTAGAGGCTAAAAATTTCTTGGCAGAGGTAACAAACTCAAGATACAAGAGAAACTTATGTTTGCTGTTTTTAACAAAATAATGGACATTTGGAGTGCATAAATTTATCTTTACTTGGGATTTTTTTTTTTGGCATCATCACTTTACTTGGCCCAAGATATAGTATTCTTGTTGACAACTTAATAGTTGAGAGATGCGAACACAATTTAAAGTCCGTGATGAGATTGACCACCTATTGAGCTTATCTGGGGGTAAATTCATGGTTTCCTTCCTAGGATTTACTAGTCTTTGGATGATCATCCCTGAGAACTGATGATTCTATGTTGTTTGGCTAATTATGATTCAACAGATCAACAAGGTCATATCTCCCCCATCCCTCCCATATCAGTCCTTTCAGTTCCTTTTTGATGAGGTGAATAATTCAATTAATTTTTGAAATGTTTTTCTTGAGCTGAGGGTCTATCGGAAACAACATATCTTCCTTACAAGATAAGGGTAAAGTCTGCATACACATTATCATCCCATATCCCACTTGTGGGATCACTATGGATAAGTTGTTATTGTACAAAATCTCACCCTTATCCCTACATGGCTATTTCATTAATACAGGTGTAACGCTGACGGATGCCAGGGAGAGAACATCCTCATGAATTACATACATAAAATTTTCCATCCATCACAGCCTGGAATTTTATTAGTGACTAATTAGCAGAAAATATATGGTTATATATTATGCTACCATTGTTTTTATGCCCATTTGAATCTTATAGTTTTTGAACCATTATATGCTCTACTTGAACCATTAATACGGGAGTGAAGAGAATAATACTCATGAGAACAATACAGAGTGCATAAAATCACACCTTGACAGCCTCCGCTGGAACACATTTTCTTTCTTCAATAGATTGTAAATCAGTCATGTCAAACAAAGGGTAATTCATGTCAAAGCTCGAAGTATTCTCTTGAAGTAAAACATCATTAAATTGCTCAAGCCTGGAAAAAGAAAAAAGAATATTAAGTTATAATTCTAAATCACCAAGAGTCTAAGGTCTTTATTAAAAAATGCCAACAAAATGACAAACTCCTAATTACCATGAAAGGAGAAACATTTCAGATAAAGGAAAGAATGACATACGTTATCCTATATAGGCACAAGTAAGCTTTTTCATCACTGTTGCTTTCAGGGTGAAGAAAAGCAACCCCACCCGGACCCCATGTAGCTGTATGCTCACGAGCAAAGAATAGGCGATGGGGAAAAGTTTCCCATATGATCTCCTTTGGCTTACTTTTATCCAACGAACCAATACATGGCTTTCGCATGCCTTCCACCTGGAATGCATAAAAAGAACGTAGAGACACACTGAAAGGTCAATACTCTTTACCCTTTCATCAGCACCAATCTCATCTTAACACTAAATTAATTTCATATCATAAGATGCCTGACTAACTGAGAGTCATTAAAGTTTTGCGGAATCATGACCCAAATATGTAAAACCATTTCAAGGAGGCAATAAACATGGCAAACGTTCTACACTATTATCTAGTAAGAAATATTCTCACACCATTCAGTTCTAATTGCACTAGGACGCTGTTTCATTTTTTTTTTAAATCAGTAACTTTGTATCATATCAAGTATCAAAACAGTACTTGGGTAGTACTAAAACCATATTTACAATAGAGCTCTAGTGTCTTCCCTCGCTAGCAATAAAGAATCTAGAACATCTATGATAGACACAAACACAATATCATTAGAGTAAATCTGATTACACCAAAAACATAGCAGTAAGATGAAGTTCAACTTGATCTTCAGCACATTATTCTCTAAGCTATCAAAACATCTGGAATTCCTCTCCTTCCAAACTGTCCACCAGATACAAGCTGGGCAATTCTCCATCTACTCCTATCCTTAGCATGTGAACATGTGTCCCTCCCAGCTGCTAAGAGCCTCTGTTATCTTTCTTGGCATTGTCCATGCTATAACCTTAGGGGTCGTTTGGTTTGAATACAAGTTATGTTGGGATAAGCTATATTGGGATAAGTTATGTTGGGATTAATTTTTATTGCTTGTTTGGTTTGTCATATTCAAACTTGTATTCATTGGATAATTTTTAAGAATAAGTTGTTTGTTTACAAAAATACCCTCCACCTTATTTAGTTTTTTTTTTTTTACATTTTCTTTGCAAGCTTTAGTTATTCATTCTAAAAATAAAATTTCCATCTTATTTAGCTTAAATATTTTGTGTGTGCATTCCCATGATTGTGCCGTGTGTTTTTAAAATAAAACTTTCATCTTATTTAACTTAAAAATAAAACTTTCATCTTATTTAACTTAAAAATAAAACTTCCATCTTATTTAGCTTACATATTTTTGTGTGTGCATATTCATGATTGTGCCAAGTGTTTTTAAAATTAAACTTTCATCTTATTTAACTTAAAAATAAAATTTCCATCTTATTTAGATTAAAAATAAAACTTTCATCTTATTTAGTTTTAAAAAAAAACTTCCATCTTATTTAGCTTAAAAATAAAACGTCCGTTTTAAGTTTGTTAAAGTAAGAGAACATTTATTTTTAAAGTTATCTACATTTTAATTGATATATAAAATATATTTATTAACTGAGTAATAAACTATTTAATCATAAACATGTAATTTAGTAGTGGAGTGAACATTTTAAGAGAAATCAAAATATAAATAAACATAAGAATTAGGCAAATAAATTCAACTTATAATATATTCATAAATAAAAATTGTATTTATAAAATGTAATTTTTTAATAGGAAAATATATTATCATAAAAACAACGAATAATTAAGGTTGTGAAAGTTATTATAAATGTTGTTCAAAATTATGTTAATATACATGAATATTAAAGTGGTGTATAAAAGAGAGTTTAAGGGGGGATATTTTTGTAATTTTACATCCTTTATCCCAGGATAAATTATCCTGGGATTACTATTCCACCCCCAATGAGGGATAACATATCCCAGGACTAATTGTTAATCCTAGGATAAGTTATCCCAACCTTTGCAACCAAACAACAAATTAAAGGTCACTCAAAATTTATCATGGGGTTAAATCTTCTTATTCATCATACCAAACGACCCCTTAAGGTTTAGGATGATTTTCCACAAATGAGCTGTGTATAGACAGTGCAGAAATAGATGGTTGACTGTCTCAGCTGTTTCTTTACACAGGAAGCATCTTGAGCACAATGTCATACCTCTGTTCATCAAGTTGTCCACTGTTAAAGTGGCCTCTTTTGCTAGTAACCATACAAAAATTAATACCTTGTGGGGAACTTTTATCCTCCAAATCTGCTTCCATGGCCAGTTCGCTATCTGGTGGCAGGGCAACTCCCAAGGCATTTTTAAGGTCAATTGGACTGATTCATAATTTTATAGGCAGCATTGACCTTAAAAATGCCTTGGGAGTTTCCCTGCCATTCACCAGCTTGAACCCCAGGAAATTGATCAAGTTTGTTGAGGAAAGCAGCCACTCTTTGAACCTCCCAATCATTGAAATGTTCCGTTTTTATTTTAGCAAAATACATAGATAGCACCTTAAACTTGAAAAAGACATGAAGATTTCCCAGTAAAATGAATTTTCAACCATTTCAAGTAACTATTTATGCTCACAGATTTTAACTTGCAGACTCCTTCCACACCTCTCTCCATTTTCTCAATCCTTTCATAAGTGATACTGTATTCACCACTCAACACCTACCTTCACAAAAAACCATACACGGGTGACCTAATTCCTGCTGAGGTTCAGTTTAGAACTCTCAATCTTGGCATTTCTAGGACCAGATTGTTGATCATAAATTTTATCATTTTTATAATTTAAAACTTTTTTTCGTCCTTCTGCTTGACAAAGGAAACTATCAACCATTAGAACAACTTTTCCATACTACTGTAGAACACAAGTATTCGGTTTATACATGAGTAAGTTTTAAGATCATTCTGAAATTTAAGAAGGACGATAAGGTTGTAGAAGTTCAAGAAGAATAAAGCCACACACTTAAAGAGGGAGTGGCCAAAAGTAGCAGTTTAATGTTTTTTCACAACTCACTACTCTCTGGTGCAGGAGGTTTATAATGAATATATGCATTTCAAAGAATGAATTATAGCTATACCTGTCCTCCTGCAATATAGCAAAGGAACCTTGACAACTTCATATTTGATCCAAATGTGGCATACCATATATCAATCTTTGAAAGCTCTTCCCTCCAAGTGTGAGAATTAGTGCTAGCTTGACCTGTGAAAATTCAAAGATGATTAAAAGTCATCTCCAGAAATAAAACAGCAAATTTTTGCAAGGGAAAACAATACTATACTTGTAATGCCTGTGCCATCATTAACTTTCAGGTTTGAAAATGGTTGTATTACATTCTCAATATCCTTCTCCAAATCTTGTGATACCCTGTTAGAAAAGGTGTTGTACTCATCTTCAGAATCAGAGCTAACGACCTGAAGTAGAAGTAACAAAATCTATTAAAGTTAATATAGAAACAATTACATTGCACATATTAGAAGAATTAAATGAAACTAAAGTAAAGGAGCAACAAGCATTTGGCCTACAAAAGTTTTCCCAGGGATTTTGTGGTGACACATTGTGAATGAAAAAGTTCATTTATTTTGGGAAGCATAGTAAAGTTTAATAATCCATCCACAACGCCAATATTTAACTAATACTTGCTCACAATACATCCATTGGTTAGTATGTGTGGCCTCATAACTTAACACTTGCACAAAGCCTTCCCAACGCTAATTCTAGGACTAAGCTCTTAATCTAATTAGTGAACTGACAAATCAAGGCACCAAAATGATCCAAGGACATGGCAACCAAAACTAGAACTCGACAAAAAGGGGTATTTTACTACCAGTAGTAAATTTAACCGCACTTTGCGCGGTCATGTAAAGAGCATCACGGAATTTACAAAAATAATATCAACAAAATAAAATCTTACATGAAGTCTAAGTTGCTTAGACTCTTCACTTTTGGTGCCGCACCCGTGTCGACACGACATGGGTGTGGGATCCATGTCTGATTTTAGATACTTTAACCAAAATTGATTTCTGTAAATCTATACAAAAGCTAAGGTGAAATTGAAGAAAATGGAATACCTTTTATATAGAAATTTCTATGTCACTCTTTTTCCTTAATCTACTTCTAGGATTTTCCTCAAGTTCTCCACAAATATCTCATAACTTAGGTTTTATAACTCTTTTTTTAGATATTTTAATTATTTTTAGCAAAATCCCAGCACCCGTATCCACACATGGATCCATATCCCCGAATCTTAAAAATTAGAACATGAAAGATCCAACCTCTAGATCCGCACTCGTATCACACACCCACAACCGAGTCCGAGCAACTTAGTATGAAGTTATCCGAGATATAATTGACAATGTTTCACAAATACGCATTGAAAATTACAAAAATAAATATTTTCATTTACAATATTTTCCAAGAGTTAGTTTTATTAATTTTAGAAGCTAACTTGAATCAGAATAATTCAATATAATATTTATAATTTCGCTATTGGAAAACAATATGAAAAAATACGATAAGTTGCAATCCTTTGCATATTAATGTGATAAGAAATATATATCTTAAAATGTTGGTCAAAGTTCATGTAGTTTGACTCTCTCAAGAAGCAAAATATGACAAATAAAAAGGACTGGAGGGAGTAATATATAATACCAACCAATTTAGCAAAGGAATGGGGACATCGACAATGATAACACATATCGTATTGGTGCAGCATAGATGAAGTGAAGTGGAGGCTTGTCTCTGTGTGATAACAAGGTACCATCGAAACTCAAAGGTAAGTTTTATCAAGTGATGGTTAGACCGACATTGTTGCATGGGGTTGAATGTTGGCCAGTCAAAAACTCCCATGTCCAGAAGATACATGTTGCGAAGGTGAGAATATTAAGATGGATGTGTGATCATACTAGGACCTCATGCTTATTTCTCTCCTTATTTAAAGCTTTTACATAAAGTTTCAGTTATAAAATTATTTTTCACCCCATTTTCAAAAATAGTTAAGTTCTAAGCATGAGGTCAATGGACCAAGGCTATTTTTTTATACTCACAAAACATTTTTTTTTATCTTGTACTCCTATTGAAACAACAAACTTTATTATATCAATAACTCTTTCTTCATTTTTCAAGACACCAAATATCAGCATATACGAAGCGGGAACCGAACACCAGGTGAAAAGTCAAAAGAAAAAAACGAGGTTCAACGCTTCTACCAAGCGTTTTATATTTCTTTGATTATAAGTTGGGTGAAGCATGAAGAAGAAAGAAATCAGTAATTAGAACTTTTGCTAAAGTTCTGTCCTGCAACGACAACCTATTTGATACATTTTGCAATATAAACTCATGTATGAATGTATTTATTTTTTTCTTCTGTCATGTTACCTTTTTTTTCATTGAAACACTTCGAATTTATAGGAGAAAATAAATTAGAACAATATAGGTTATGGAGATATGGAAGGAAAATGAAGACAAACATAGAGGTATCATTTCCTTAAATCTATAGAGAATATTAATGTGTTTAATTAGCAAATAATGATTCATTTAGTTTGTTTCATATATAGTAACATTAGTTTATTCTATATATCATCTCCTTAAATCCATAGACATTAGAAATAAGGTTATTTGGAATGGGGTAGCCTCGGTGGTGTACAAGATGAGGAAAGCGAGACTGAGATGGTTTGGACGTGGAAAGAGGAGATGTGTAGACGCACCTATGAAGAGGTGCGACAAGTTGGTTATAAAGGGTACGAGGAAAGGAAGAGGTAGGCCGAAGAAGTATTGGGTAGAGGTGATAAAACAAGATATGATGCATCTTCATGTTACCGAGGACATGACCTTAAATAGAAGGGTGTGAAGGACACGTATTAGGGTAAAAGGTTAGTAGGGGGTATTTCGTATTATTGTACTTAGGGTGGTTGGTGTTTAGTATTATTGCGGTTGCGTTTATCATTGGTATTATTGTTTTCTTTAATGTATCCTAATTATTGTTTAGTAAATTTCTACTATCACATTATTGTATTATTGTTTTTGGCTCCTTTTTGGTAGACTTTGCATTGTTACGTTATTACTTGTTGTATTCTCTTCACAGTCTTTATTTTTTGTACCTGAATTTGTTGCACTTGAGCCAAGAGTCTTTCAGAAACAACATCTCTACCTCCACGAGGTAGTGGTAAGGTCTGCATACATTCTACCTTCCCCAGACCTCACTTGTGGGATTTCACTAGTTATGTTGTTGTAATCCCTACTAATACTTTTTTATGCATTCCTCTACATTATTCTTTTATATGAATTTTGTATAAATATAATCTTAAACTAAAAATCAAATTAGAATGAACTAAAAATATATATTCCTAAATATAAAAACCAAAAAAGGAAATGATACTTAAATCATTTATTATATACCTCTGTTTTCCAATTATTTCGTTTTCATTTCTTCCTCACAAGTTAGAACCGCGCCTCTCATAGTTACACAACTACAATCAATACATTTGGCATCTTCCTTTCTTCCCAAAAATATACTCTTATAGTAACATTATAAGAATATCCCAATTTTTAAATCGCATTCCTTAAGTAATATTCACTACCATTAGAACAACACATTGATATTCTCTATGGATTTAAGGAGATGATATATGAAATAAACTAATGCAACTATATATGAAACAAACTAAATGAATCATTACTTGCTAATTAAACACATCAGTATTCTCTATAGATTTAAAGAGATGATATCTCTATGTGTCTTCATTTTCCTTCCATATCCCTATAACCTATATTGTTCTAATTTATTTTTTCCTATAAATTTGATGTGCTTCAATGAAAAAAAAGGTAGGCATGATAGCAGAAAAAAATAAATACATTCATACATGAGTTTATATTGCAAAATGTATCAAATAGGTTGTCGTTGCAGAACAGAACTTTAGCAAAAGTTCTAATTACTAATTCCTTTCTTCTTCATGCTTCACCCAACTTATAATCAAAGAAATATAAAACGCTTGGTAGAAGCGTTGAACCTCGTTTTTTTCTTTTGACTTTTCACCTGGTGTTCGGTTCCCGCTTCGCATATGCTGATATTTGGTATCTTGAAAAATAAAGAAAGAGTTATTGATATAATAAAGTTTGTTGTTTCAATAGGAGTTCAAGATACAAAAAATATGTTTTGTGAGTACAAAAAAGTGGCCTTGGTCCATCGACCTCATGCTTAGAATTTACCTATTTCTAAAAAATGGGGTGAAAAATAATTTTATAACTGAAACTTTATGTAAAAGCTTTAAATAAGGAGAGAAATAAACAGTGTTTGAAACTTATGTGGAAAATAATTAAAAAAACATGTAACCGATATAGAATTAATTGATTAATCTATAATGATTCTCAATAACTATGGTAGTCAATGATTAATCCTTTAATTAGATAATAAGGGAAAGGTGGAGAGAAAAGTCAAAAAGAAGAAAAATGTAATTGTTGGTCTTAGAGGTGCCACATCACCTATTCTATGCCTAGTTTTAATGTATATATAGATGATTGCCAAAAGGACATTATTGTTATCATCAATGTTGTTCAGACTCTTCAAAAATATTGACAGGTGCGTGTCGGATCCCCAAAAGTAGTGCATTTTTTAAGGATCCAACACATGTGTTGCAATATTTTCGGAGAGTCCAAGCAACATAGGTTATCATAAGTTCATAAAAAAGAAGTGCAATGATCCAAATGATATCAGCTCGTAAGAGGCACCTGGTCCCATAAACATTCTATAACAGGCAACCAGATTGGCATGGAGTCATGATGGGAGTGCCTTGAGCGGAGCCCACTGTTAATGGAACTTGAATTGCTGATATCAATTGGATCACTCCGCTCAAGGCACTCCCATCATGACTCCATGCCAATCTGGTTGCCTGTTGTACAATGTTTATGGGACCATGTGCCTTTTACGAGCCTAGAGGCTACAGTATGTTGAGGTTTAAGCAAAGTCTACATCCCCGGCAGACAATTTTTTAAAAACGATAACAACATCATACCCATTGTAGTCCCACATAGTAGGGTGTAAAGAGGGTAGAGTGTACATTGACCTTACCCATTTCTCTAAGGTAGAGAGGTTTTTGAGTGGCAAACAATTCCTAATGTCTAGAATTTTCTAAACTCAACAACATATCACTCATTGCATCACAACCTCTTCTCCATCTCTTCTATCTCTTGTTCTTCATTTAACTATATCTTTTATTTTTCTAAAAAAAAAACATTTTTCTTATTTTTCTAATAGTAACAAATAAAAACTGAAAGGTACATATTTCATGCCTCAAATCATATGCCTTACAATACATGCCCCAACAACTTGAGTTGGAGAGACTGTTCTCGAGAAGGTTATTGATGATACTTAAATAGCAAGAAAAAGAAATCTGACCTGAATGTAAGGAGAGCTCATGCTAGTTACTTTCACCGGTAAACTCTCTGAAAATGATTGCCAAAATGAACTCAACTTTTCTCGTACCTGAACACATTTATGGTGTACAATGAAAAATTAAGTACGCACGCCTTAAACCATAAGACCATATTGTTACTCTTAACATGCAGGAAATTTGGCTCAGACACAATTCAGCCAGAAATATACTTTATGGCTATGAATTAGAAAAAAGGAAAACAAGGAGAAGCACAATGGGCTAGGGCAGAAACATTCTTACAGCCCGTATCACTCGCCATGTGGATTCAAATGGATAAGCCTCAGAAGATCCAATAATTGGTTTTTGCTGTAATAACACTTCAATACAAGCTTGCACAGAATTTGCTATAGAGACCTTATCATATCCACCTTCGAGTGCCATTATAATCTTGCCTCCGGCAAACTCCAGCAACTAAAATATGCAAATAAAAATGTAAGTGAAGTCTCTAAACATGTACTTTATAGAAACAAATCACAAGAAAAGGATAAATGCCGGAAAATGACATAAACAGAAGAAAAACAAAGACTTTCATTGAGAAAAAAAATCAATGATTACTTGCAACAGTGGCTTAGAGCTCACCTTGTTCAACATTACAGCATATCCATGTGGACTAACACAACATCCACCAAGAGGATCACCAATAGCTATCAAATTAAACATCAAAACTGTTAAAGACTGTTGAATCAGATTGGTCAGCAGGAAAACTATGATTTCCAATTTGAATAGCAGTTCGACAAAATACATAAGAGCAAAGAGATAAAAAAGTAATTTATAATGTTAGTTCAGAGATTTTACTATGTCTCATCGTCCCACGTTGCCAACTTACTCCATTTTAGCCAAATATCCAATGACAAAAGGTCTTGACAAGAAAGCTACTGAAGATTCAAGAACCAACACATGTATAGAGATGTATGAGATAGGTTTCTGAATCAAAATAGCAGGAATACTCAATTAAAGTGAAAGACCAGATCCTTTTTTCATCAGTAGCAGTGTCTATGCACCAATCCTTTTGTAATTACAATTCTATTTCTATTAAATCAATCCACTTCAAAAGAGTCCTTCAGGTCATATAAATACCTAAAAAATGAGTTTTCTACAGGTAAATTCTTTTTCACGGATGTATACTTCGGCTTTACCTGTCTTAGTCCTAGGAATCCCATTTCTAACAAGCTAGAAGTTAGATAAGAGCTCATAGCCTTTTTCTTGATAGTGGGATTTTGGAAGCTCTTCCCTTCTGCTCGACTTGTACTAATAAAAAGGGCAAAATATTGAAATAAAATGAAAAGGGATTTGTCTGGAAACACAAATAGCAGTAATCATACCACTCTTTCCAAGTACACACGTGTTCTCAAGATCCTAGCGTTTTTCAATACTTGCTAGATTTTTGGAAGGCAGGTGTATACAAAACAACCATCTTTTCCATTAACAAGGACATTGCATCACAAACCAGACACATTCAGCCATTATCCTATCTTTATCCCAAAGCTTTACATAAAAATCATCTTTGTTTTTGAGAACTGGAGAAATTTTGATAATTTTCACAACTTGTGGGGTTTTCATGTTTATGAGAAAAAAATTACAACTTAAGAAATCCAAATTGCATGTCGAAATAAACTTCACCAATCTGATTTCAAATCATGATTTCATATCATGTACAAGCGGGTCCTAAGTGTAGCTGATTAGTCTCATAGGTTAAGGATAACACTGTTAACCTTATCTTAAATCAAATATGAAACTACAAAAATCAGGTATAAGGAAAATGATTTTTAAAAGTAAAATAGATAATTGATTCAAACACTGCATCATGCAGACATCAATAACAATCAACCACATTGATAACCAAGAATAGCAATACCCTAAATTGCTGAAAAACCCTTAAAAACGAAAATTGAAGCTGAGAGAGAAAAGATGAGATAGGAGAAACACTATAGAAAATGATGATAAGACCCACAGAGGATAAAACCAAGCTCTAGCTAACCTGCATCAAATCCTGCTGAGATCAGGACAATGTCAGGACAAAATTCTTTGGCAACAGGAATCAAGACATGATCCCACACAGCAAGATAGTCTGCATCACCACAACCGCCATGCTCCCAAGGAACATTTATATTGTATCCTTTTCCCGGTCCTTCACCAGTCATTTTATGTGACCCAGCTTCATCACAAGGATAATAAGTTCCAAAATCGTGCCTAATTAAGACCAACAATGATACACCATAAGAGACTAAATTTGACACCTTTTTAAACAAATAATCATCTTTGTCATCTTATTTACATCCAGAAGCCCTCAAGTGGTTGAGAAATACAATAAAGACTAGCACTTTCACACGTACCTATGCACAGAAAAGAAGAGAACTCGAGGGTCCTTCCAAAACATCTTTTGGGTGCCATTTCCATGATGGACATCCCAATCAACAATTAAAATCTTCTTAATCCCCAAATCAGCCTGCGAGGAAATTGACCAGATAATATTTAAAATCTTTGATTTGATTCACAAAACTAATCAAAGATTTGAATCCACCTACGTTTCACTAACTGAAACTAACTCTTACTCTTTTATCCAAGAGATATTGTGTAGCTATAGCAACATTGTTGAACAAACAAAATCCCATTGGTTGATTTGATTCTGCATGATGTCCGGGAGGCCTGACAATGGCAAAGGCAGAGTCTAGTTCTCCTTCAGCAACTTTCTCAGCAACCTGTATGGTACACGCAAGTTCAACGCTTTAAAGAATATCATAGATGCAGCAAAGTGGGAGAACACTAAAATTTGATTATCACAATACACAGTAGAGAACAAAAGAATCATCCAAAAGAACAAGATCCACAATACAATATCCATAAAGCAGATTACAAAATGCCCTTAAGTGCACAAAGTTTACACAGTCCCAAACCAAATACTCAATTAAAAAGGAAGACAGCATGTATAAAGCCAATGAAAAGCAACAATTTCTGACAGATTATACAAAAAGCCTGAGCACTCCCTCAGTTTAATGTTACCTGGCCACTGTTGTTGACCTATCACATCCCTTAAGCAAGCTTTAATTAGAAGTGTATTTTACTAAACTAAGCTTATTAATGATGCTTTAGGAATCTAAATTTGACAACTTGTAGTTATTTAATACTAAGGGTAGTATGGGGAAAAATAATAAAATTCTATTGCTTTGTTAAAATGAACAAGTAAAATAGAACATCATTTTGTTTAAGGGACAAGTAAAATGAAACACGGAGGTTACCTCAATCACACAACCTGCAGAAATGTAAGCTGCTTCTGAAGAGCCTTGATTGAAGTATACCGAATTGTACTTCTTAGTCATCTCTTTCCAGAACTTCACTTGCTTTGAGCTAATGCTTTTGATAAAATCTATATGTTTTCTGTTATGAACCAAAGATATATGTTCATCCTTGGCTTCCTTTCCATCCATAACAGTACATCTGAACCAAAAAAAAAAATTAAAAAAACTGTTGTTGTCAACGATTATATAGAACGAAAAGGAAATGAAGAAATACCTCTGAGCGATTCCTGAATGATCAAGTTTGTTCCAGATTTCAGAAATACGATCTGGACTCTCCGGATGATCCTTTTCAATTGGATCAAAATGCTTTTTCATTCTTTCATCGTATATCAGTCCAACGCGCCGTCGTTCCGACGACCTAAAAGAATCGGAATCCATGGAAGAGTAGATTGACAGACAAAAATCAATTTTTCCTGAGTACACACTGATTGGCAAAACTGTCAATGCTATTCAGCTTTGAGTATTTATACAATGGGCCCTCTCAGAAAAAAGCCCACTTTTTTTACACAAAGCCCAATGTTGTTTTGAAAATTGAAATTTAATGGAGGGAAACTTTTAAGTAAAATATAAAAATGTAATACCACTCTCCAAATAATTAATGTAAGTTCCCTTCTTCTTCTTGGTAAAAGGGACTCCTATTTTCGACAAAAGAAAATATTGTTGGTGCTATTTTTTATTTAATAGTATATAAAAATATAATACTGCTCTTCTTAGGAATTTTCGTCCTTTTTGTTTTCTTCGAACTTATCCAAACAACTCATTTTTTTTATCCAAATCATTAATGTAAGTTCCCTTCTTTCTTTTTTTTTTGGTAAAAGTGACTCCTATTTTTCATAAAAGAAAATTTTGGTGGTGCTATTTTTTAGAGGAAAAAAATACAAGTTACGATATTAGTTCTTTTTCTTTTTGAGAATTTTCCTTTGCTTGACCTAATTAAATAAGGAATATTTAAGATCTCACTTGATTCTAATTTGAGACGAAAAAGTATTAAAATCTTAATAGAGGAGACGAAAAAGGTTTTAAAATAACCTTTAACGTATTAGATAAAGGAAAATGATTTTCTAGAAAATGTTATTTTATAAGACAAATGAATTTCTTATTTATTTTTTAGTTTTTGATAAGTAAACAAGATAATATTATTTCAAAAGTTAAATATTTCCCTATATGAAATGTTTTTCAAATATTTTGACCAACTAAATCTATGAAAATTGGAAAACATTTACCAAACGCTCTCCATATTTAAGAAGTGTCTTTATTCCACCTATTTGATGAAATTATTGTGCCCCCTTTTCCAGCTATTGAATAAAAAATGTCTTGAATGTATTAGAATAACTAACAAATGGGTTCCTTTCTATAAAATGGATCAAATTTCTTAACGTTATTCTCAAACTTAAAATTATTCGTTTATTACAACAAAATTATACGATATATAATTAATTTCTAATTAGACATTTAAACAACATTCTAAACTTGTGTATTCAAGCATTTAAATAGATCTAGCTATTCGACTTTGAACTTTGCAAGGATAGAAGAAACTAATTTTGGAATGTCTAATGCTAATGGAGTTTTTTATTTAATGTTACTTCTTTCTTTTCATTTTATATGGAACCTTATGATAGAATATAAAGTTTAAAATATTAGTTAACCTATAGTAGTATAAAACATATATATTAAAGCTTTAATTAAGAAATATTATATACTTATGTGTAGAGGCTTAAAATCTAAAGAAACTTCATATATATTTATTTGGGAAAAGGTCAATATATCTGAATTTTGATCGAAACTGTGGTAACAATACCGAACTTTGGAAAGGACTTTTTATTCCCTACACTATTTAATAGTATATTTTAAAGGTATATATGTGCCACGTGAACATCATAAATATTGCATTATTATAAATAATAATGTGTCCACGTGGGCACATATATACCTTTAAAATACACTATTAAATAGTGCAGGGGGTAAATGGTCCTCCATAAAGTTTGGTATCGTAACAACAATTTCTGCCAAAGTTAGAGTATTTTTCAGACCATTTTCCCTATTTATTTTTAAAAAAAATTCTTACACTTTCAAATGCAAACTATTACTTAATATTTTTTATAAATGGTTTGTTCGATTTTTTTTTTCAATTATAAGTTTTATATAATATTTTATCAATTCAACGTTGAAAACATTCTTTCACCGAGACAATCATTATGTCACGCCCCAGATTCAGGGCACAACTGGCTCCTAATGCCAAAACTCAGGCTCGAGCCGACCCTGTTGAACCATTTGCTACTAGCGCATGGCAGCCACAAACAGTTAAGAAAACAAACAAGTATATCTCGGCTTAAAATTAAGCGCTCGGCCGGCAAGGCCCCTGTAAACAGATCCATAGAAGAAACAGCTACTCCCAAGAGTTCATATAAAGAAATAACCAACTAGCACAAAAGTCCTGATTGGGCCGTCAAGGCCACCATGATCTCTATACCGAAACTGAAAGCATGTATATCAAGACAATGCATCACACAACTAACAAGCTTCAGCAAACCAACAAACTAGGCCAGCATGGGCATAACGTAGCTATAAACCCCACACACTAGCCTGCAAGCCTCTAAGAGTAGTAAAGATTAGCGGGACAGGGCCCCAGCCTACCCATAAAGATATATACAACAAAAGGTAACAAACCTCCCAACTCTGGCAACTCCGAAGGAAAGGGGCTAGCCAATCGGATAAAAGTCAATCCTGCTGCGAGGAGGTCTACTCGGTCGTCTATCAGGACCTGCATGCATGAATGCAGCGCCCCCAAGGCAATGGGGCGTCAATACAAAATAATGTACAGAGTATGAAAGACAATAGACTATGATGAGGTATCCTGATATACTAGAATAATCTGATAAATAAATCAAGGATAAGATAAGTGTACTGCCCTGCTCTTAAATCTACACTTATCAAAAATAATAGAACAACAACCTAACCAAGCCCCCATAAGCTCGGCAGGTACAAACAGCACACAAGACCACCTACTCAGGCCCCCATAAGCCCGGAAGGTGCCAATCAGCCTATATACCCCTATCGGTAGTCCCCTAGCCCCGTAGGAAGTCACATAGCCCTCTTAGGCATTAATATAGCCCCGTAGGTAGCACATAGCTCTCTTAGGCATCAACATAACTTATAGACAACTCATAGCCCTCTTAGGCAACAACATGACCCTGTAGGAAGCACATGGCCTTCTTAGGCGTCAATATAGCCCTATAGGCAACTCATAG
>JAJOOO010013977.1:0-31279 GCA_029582685.1 Solanum piurae | reverse complement strand
AAGCAACCCATGTAGGCACATGGTTTAGGGGATGTCCAAGGAAGTTCATTGTGCCTAATCTCATACTCAACTAGGCCACCTTCCTAACCACATCCACTCGGTGCTAGCCTTGTTTCCCATAGAGTATTCAATCACATATGTACTAGAAAGGGTTCCTTTTCAAGTTCAACCAACTCATTGAACCTCTTCCCAAGAAAGGTCCCATTTCTTAGTTTTGGCCAATCAAGGTTCATAAGGATAGCTCATTTGACTTTCTTAGATAAGGATTTTCATGTCGTTCCAGCTCCATCCATCTCTAAGTCTATCATCTCACTCAAGAAGGGAACATCGCCCTAAGGCCTATCCTTCAAGGTTAGACATTCACATATAGGAGTCTAGACTTACTCATGAAAAGGGTACCATGCTAGGTCTAGCCTAATCAAGACATAGTCTAAGAGTCCTCTTTTACCATTCATGGAAAGGGCACCATTTCGTAGTTCTGCCGATTCAAGTCTTGTCCTAGAATTCCTCTTTTAGCATTTATAGAAAAGGCACCATTTCTTAGTTCTAGCCCACTTCGCACATTCATGCATTCAAAACTTTAAGTAACAAAAAGAGACACTTTAGTGTACTAATCAAGTCACAAGATTATCATTTGAGGATACTTCATAATCCAACATCATCACATATATACATCATTTCAAGAGAAACATGCTTTCACATTAGCATAATAACACTTTATACAATATCACATTAATACCATTAGAACATCTTCACATTATAGCATCACACAAACTTTACATATAGCTTCATATAGGACTTTACATATAGCCTCATATGGAACCTTACATATAGCTTCATTTATATATAATAACACAACAATACAACAATACTCATGTAATGCCCTTCATGGCCACAATCATAATTCAAAAGCAACAAGCAACACTTCCACCAAAGGTGGATCCAACTTAAGAAGCAATTATAGCAATAATAATAGATCAAGCCATCTTACCACCTTTCAAAGGCCATAAGCCACAATACTCAATTCCATGCCAATTATACAATATTCATCAAGTTAGGTCAACTTACCCTCTTTCCATAGCTATCTTCATCATCCTCATATTCCAACAATTAACAATACAATAAGAATGATAATAACAGCATTCAACTATACAAGCTAAGCTAAGCAATATCCAATAACAAACATAAAGGCTAAATCCCAATTTATGACCATTCAAGGCTACTACCTCCCATTATACAATTCAATAACAATTTCCAGCAATTCAACATAGTTAATATCATATAATAACAGCCCACATCAAACCACTCAATAATCCTTCATCAATTACTCAAAATCAAAAGACCCACTTTAGGCAAAATTTAAAGAATTTGAGAAGACATGGGTTCATGAAGATTTCTTTCTTAAAACCATCAATAATCATTAATAACAACATAAAACATCATTTAAAATCTTTTAATGCAAGAACCCATGCTTAGAATTCGAAATAGGATTTTGTGTATTTTATAAACCTTGAAAACCTTTTGATTGGACTCCTTGAAAGAAAGAATAATCAAGGATAAAGGATCCCCATACCTTAATCATCAAAAACCAAACGAGGTTGAAGAAGAAATCAGTATCCACCATCAACCCTAGCTCCATCTTTCACCTTGAGCTTTCCATGGGGTTTTGAGAGAGTTTTTGAGAGAGGGAGGATTTTGAATTTAGGAGAATGACTTCTAAAATACAATATACAAGTTTAAATACCTTTAAAATACTTTAAAACACTTAAAACAATAACCCACAAGTACCCAAACTACCCCTCACTTAGTTGGACCTTTTTAAACAAGTCAAACTTGAGTTTTATTTTTGCAGATTTCGTCGGGGCACAGGTTCGCGACGCGGAGGTGTTCCCACAAGTTTCATAAATTAAAATCCGAGACAGTAGAGTCCGCAACGCGGACCAAACATTGGCCCTTGGTGGAGCTAGTCCGCGACGTGGACATGCTTCCTCTAAGCACAACTACAAGCTGCCTTGGCAACTTGCTTGGCCAAGGTTGGGGTCCTCTTCGGGGCCCCTTAGGGTGGCCCTCGGGGAGTCGTAACCGAACTTTTTGACCCTAAAAACATTTATTATGATACTAGGGTCACCTCCACTAATTTTAGACTCCAAACAACACATAAAAACATGAACATACTAGAACACACCAACACGTAAAAGACTAGTTTTCGAACGTCTTGGTCGTCCCTTGACGTTTGACTTTCAAACTCTTTAAAATTGACTAAAAAGGCTATTCTTCATTATTTTAACAAGTTATTAATGCATAAAACGCATGTGAGGCTCTACTTTATGCTACTTCATTTTGAGGGGTGTTACACCCTTCTTCATACTTCTCCACCAATAAACCTCTCTCAAATCACAATACATCTTTGTTGAACCCGGATGGATAGAATAGCTGGAGAAATGAGCTTCCTCCATGATCCTCTCTTGGAGTTCATCCACCCTTGGCACACACAATCTACCTTGACACCTCAATACATCATCTCCCCCTTATTCAAAAGCCATTACTTATTGATCATGAACATTTGCCTTTAATTCAAGCAAAATAGGATCTTTGTCTTGTTTCTCTTTAACTTCAGACACTAATGATAATTCAGCCCCATTCATACCACTATTCCTCCTTCGTTGGAATCCATTAGACGAACTCCTAATCGTGCAAGTCTTTGCACATATTTTGCTAACTTTTTCTAGTCTTCCTCAAAATGGATGGTTCTACCGATAGACTATCTACTCAAGGCATCAGCAACAAAATTAGCCTTACTTAAGTGATAGAGCATACTCATGTCATAATCCTTGGGTAATTCCAACCACCTCTTTTGAGATTAAGCTTTTTCTGACTAAACACATACTGAAGGCTCTAATGATCGGTGAACACATCTATAATCAACACCATAAAGATAGTGACACTATATTTTCAAAGCAAATACTACGACATCCAACTCTAGATCATAGGTTGGGTAATTCTTCTCGTGAATCTTAAGTAATCTATAACCTTATCATTCTACACTAACACACAACCCAAACTGACTCTAGACGCATCACAATAAACCACAAAGCCTTGTGTACCCTCTAGTAAGGTCAATACTACGGCAGTAGTTCTCCACTTTTTCAATTCTTGAAAGCTTTTCTCACAAGCTACGGACCATTGAAACTTAACAGTTTTCTGAGTCAACTTAGTCAATGGGGATAAAATAGATGAGAACCCCTCAACGAACCTTCTATAATCGCCTGCCAATCCCAAGAAACTCCTAATGCCAGTTGGAGATGTGGGTCTAGGCCAGTTCTGCACTTCCTCTATCTTTTGAGTGTCAACTTGAATTCCATCACTGGAAACAATATGGCCTAAGAATTCCACAGACTCAAGCCAAAACTCACACTTAGAAAACTTAGCATATAACTCCTTATCCTTGAGAGTTTGAGGGACTATTCTGAGATGACTAGCATGATCTTCCACATTCCTCGAATAGATTAGAATGTAATCAATGAATACGATAACAAACATATCTAAATAAGCCATGAATACTCTGTTAATAAGGTCCATAAATGTTGCAGGAGCATTGGTCAAACCAAATAACAAAACTAGAAACTCATAATGACCATAGCGGGTCCTGAAAGCTGTCTTAGGGATATCACTTTCTATTACCCTCAACTGATGATAGCCAGATCTGAGGTCTATCTTAGAAAAACAAGTGGCACCTTAAAGTTGATCGAAAAGATCATCAATTCTTGGAAGAGGATAATTATTCTTGATAGTAACCTTGTTCAACTGACGGTAATCTATGCATATTCTAAGAGAACCATCTTTCATTCTCACAAATAAGACCGGAGCGCCCCAAGGTGAGACACTTGGTTGAATAAAACCTTTCTCAAGAATATATTTCAACTACTCTTTTAACTCTTTCAACTCTGTTGGAGCCATTCTATATGGCCGAATACAGATAGGACGAGTATCGGGAAGACTATCTATATCAAAGTGTATTTCTCTCTCAAAAGGGACTCCTGGAAGATCGTCTGGAAAGACCTCTGGAAACTCACTAACAACTAAAACTGACTGAATAAGTGGTGTCTCAACACTAGAGTCATTAACTTGGACTAAGTGATAGACACACCCCTTGGAAACTAACTTTCTCACCTTAAGGTACGAAATGAAACGAACCTTAGGCATTGCTGAACTACTCTTCCACTCTGCGACTGGCTCATTGGGAAACTGGAACTTAACAACTCGAGTTCTACAATCGACTAATGCATAAGAGGCATGAAGCCAGTCCATACCTAAAATGACATCAAAATCTACCATATCTAACTCAACTAGGTCATCTATTGTGTTCTTTTGATTTATGGAAATGGTACAATCACGATAAACTCTCTTAGCTAGAATAGACTCACCAACACGTATAGAGACACTTAAGTGCTCAAGAAGTTGCTCAGGAAGAATATCAAAATGCATAGCAACATAAGGAGTCACAAAAGATAAACTCGCTCTTGTATCTAGCAAAGTATAAACATAAAGAGTAAAGACTTTGATCATACCAGTGACAAAATCTGGAAAATCCTCTTGCTCTTGGCGACTAGTAATAGCATATAGATGGTTTGATCCTCCACCAAGGATCCGTGAAGTAGATCCTCTAGGTGTAGCTCTGTCTGGTGGATCAACTGAAGAAGATTGGGCTCAAGTGCCCCTATTTACTCTGCTCAGTCTGTTCTTAGGCCACTCTTTCATGAAGTGACCCTCTTCACCACACTTGAAACAACCAGTGGAGCCATCTCGACACGCTCCGGGGTGATTTCTACCACACTTGGCACAGGTAGGAGCGCAGTTACCTCCTTGTGCCATACTACCTTGGGATTGTGCAGGTCTAGCTCTAGAATTATGTTAAATTTGATTATTGAACTCACCTATGTTCCTTGGTATAGGTGCACTACCAGATGTGGAGCAAGTCCTTTTTGCTTATGTTGGAAAGATGACCAGTTGGCATTACTCTTCTGCTATCCGGACTCATTTCCTGATGTCTTAGCCTTTTTGTTTCTAAACTCTTCTTTATCCCTCACCCTATCCTCCTCAATATGTTGTGTGTGAATCATCAACCTCGTCGTGTCCATATCACCTATTAGCATAGTTGCCTTACCTTTCTTACTTGACAGACGAGACAACCCAGCAACAAACAGAGTCATCCTACTACTCATGTCTTCAACCATCTCCGGAGCATAACTGGAAAGTTGGGTGAACTAAAGATTGTACACGTGCACGCTCATAATTCCTTCTTAAGGGTAAGGAACTCTCGTACCTTTGCTTCTCTCAGTCAGGGGAAATAAATGCCCCAAGAAGGCCTCCTCAAACATAGCCCAGCTCACAATCGGTGCACCCTCACCTCTACCATTCTTCCATTGATCACACTATATTCTAGCAACATCCTTCAGTTAGTATGCAGCTAGTTCCACTCTCTCAGCATCGGTAACATGCATAATCTCAACCTTCTGAAGCTCCTCAAAAATGTTTTCCAGATCCTCGGTAATGCTTGAACCAGTGAAACTTGGAGGATTCATCCTTAAGAACTCGCGGATCCTTGAAGTATCAGCCCCTTCCAATCAAACTCCTCTCTGTTGCCCAACTTGATTGGTCACAGCTTGACTCAGCATTCAGATAGTGTCCCAAAATTCAGCATTAGTGACCTCTCCTTGGGGTTGCACTTTTGATGCATTAGGTACCCCTTGCTCCTCAATGTTCCTTCTAGAGGGACGACCTATGACAGCTCTTCGTGGAGGCAAGATCTGAAAAACACGTGCAAGCTCGAGTTAGAAAGAAACTTTTATGGAGATAAACTCTATCGCATGAAATGAGTATGAAAGAAGTGGGATAGTTCCTAAATGTTGCAGCCTCCTAACTATAGATGTGGCATGCTTTACACTGACAACTAGGACTCTTGAACTCTGTGCTCTGATATCAAGTTTCTCACACCCCGAGCCTACACCCTGGGCGGGACTGGCACTCGAGAACCATTATTGGCCCCAAGTAAACCCTTGGCCTGGCTTACTACTCAGCGGAAGACTTTACTCAACAAAGATAAATCCATGTAATAAACTAGAATGTTATAAAGGAAACATTCAACTGTCCAATAAGGCAAACTCAAGTCTCAACATAACCGAATGAAAATGAAAACACTAATGAACTATAACTAGTTGTCTATGAAGCCTCTAAAACTATGAGGGATGTCGGGACAAGACCCCCGATCATCCTAACAATTAAAAAATGTTAAAAACAATGTAAAAGAGGATCTTCCAAAAAGCGAGGAGGCTCACGAACTGACTATGAAGGCTCAACTAAACCAACAAAACACTGGATGTTGATCTTTGCTACCTGTATCTGCACATAGAATGATGTAGGCCAAATGGCGTCAGTACATTGAATGTACGAGCATGAGAGGGGAAAACTAAACATGACATAAGCTTGAACATAATTTTGAAAGAAACGCTTGCCTCAGCTTTACTCAACTCGCGGAAGCTCAACTCAATGCAGAAATAAACAAAAGTAAAGATGCAGTTTATATAAAGCATTTAAACAGTAGGTAGCAACTCAATGTATTGAAAAATGCAATAACAACTCAATGTATATATAATAAAGTAATATACTTCTGTAGGAGTTTCTCTAATCGAAAACCAACACTATGAGATATGTGATGACATAGCGTCTCGCCCACACGGCAAGAATTGTCCTATAACTTATCAGGATACAGAACGCCTCAACTAAGTGGATCCACAAGTCTATGCTAAAAAGCATTAAGAAATCATTTTAAAAGTATGACCCTTTCTACCCACGATGACTACATGGTTTATGGAGACTTGAGTAATTATGAACTCGTCCCCATATCGGTACTCAATACTACTCCCAAAATATACTCAGCTCATATGTTTAAAAACATAACTCTTTCTCTGTGGTTTGAGATTATTACTCAAAATATATCTCTTTAAAAGAGATTGAACTCAAATCTGCTCATGAAAACTCATTTGGAAATCGGTGTTTCCCCTCATCTTAAATGTGAAAATATTTACTCTTTGGGAATACATAGTCCCTATATAAAATTTTAAAGAAAATGAACTAGGATCTACTCTTTATCAATCTCAATGCTTCGGTCTTAAAACAAATTTAAAAGATTTGTAAAAGACTTCTTAAAATGACTCAAAAAACTCTCAAGACTTGACTCTTAACTCTTCCTTGAATTTGAATTATGAATTCAAGGTTGTGATTTGTGATAGGAAAGATGTCCTAATGCTTAGGAGTGTTTCTAGATAGTTAAACATGAGAAATAATAAAGAAAACACTATCTGGGAGAAAGTCCGCAACGCGGAGATGCATTTTAAAATTTGGTTGTGAAATAAATTTGAGACAGAGGAGTCCGCAACCTCTCCATGATGCGGCGAGAAAAGTTCCACTTTGAAGGAACATGTCTGCGATGTGGACCTAGTACCAAGTTTCTGCCCGACTTTTTCCTTCTTCTTTTAGTAACCTCAATTCACCTAAAATCGATCATTTTTATCCATTTCTCTTTAGATTCAGATACTCAGTACATGTACACAAGAATCTACTCATAACAACTCTAAAATCGACACAATTTCCTCAAGAACTCAACAATCCCATCCTAACTCTAGAACGAAATCCAATTTCAAGAACACAATTCAATATCATGAAAGAATTTTACTGAACTAAACATGATTAGCGCGTGGGTGAACGAATCCAACGCTATGAAAGTCTCACATACCTCTTTAGGGATCAACCCTTGGCGAAATGACTTCGTGTCACGACCCGAGCCTATACCCTAGACGTGACACGACGTAAAAGACTTTGAAAAGTCTCATAAAAGCCTCATAGCATTCATAACATTCAATATAAGGAAAAAATAGTACGAAATTAAAACTTTTCTTTAAATCCATACAAATCAAAAATCATTTAAAACATCGGAAGTCTACTAGTCTCACATGGTCATCTAAACAAGTCTTTGAAACAAAAGTAGGGTCATGGCCCTTTACAATAAAAAGTCAAAAAAATGTGTATTACATGAAAGAAAGAAACATCAATAAAGCATGTGTCCTCGAATGTATGAGGTCATACCAATAGCCTTGGAAGAACTCAATCCAACCCCTTGCTCTGGATGGATAACAACTCACTTGGCGGAATCTACACTTGTAGTAAAATAAGAGAAATATGGGTTAGCACACAAAAATGTACTAAGTATGATGACCATGCAAAAATCATGCTTAAATAGGACATGTTGGTCAAAACTATGCATATGCCAATTTGAGAAAACTTCATGAACACAAGTAAAAGAGGCATAAGATACAACCATATCATCATACAAGTCATTTCATCATACTAGAACATAATTAACATATAAACCATTTCATTACATATGAGCTTTCACCTTAAGTAACCCCAAGCCATACTTTGTGCAATGTATGAATAGCGTCCCAGACCACCATCCACACTAAGTACCACATTAAGGTCACCAAAAGTGAACTTGGCATTCTCCTTTTTCACCTTTAGACCGTACACATACATCAAGAACATAAGTATTTCATAAGGCATGACAAGGATGATAACTCATAATACAACCAAAGTATTGCATGCATTATCACATTAAGCATTTAAATCAACATTCTTCATTAGCTTCATTAAGAGCACTTTCATACATTAGTCATTAAGACCTTAGAGAACTCACTATAGCCCTCTCAAAGCCTACTCGTACAATGCATGAATGGCATCCCATACTACCACCCATACTTCATAGAACTTCTCAAGTAAACATAGTGCACATCTCACATAATGGGAATAAGCGTTTAACCGATATAGACCATGAGAGCTAACTCATGGAATCCGGTGTCATATAACCCGACATCGAAGGAAGGTGTCCTTACTTGCCTAAGGTAGGACGTTCATTTTAGCTTAGGTGGACCATTAGCTATCCTATATGGGCACATAGTTATGGGATAGGAAGATGTTCATTGGAACCCTAGCCTACCATTGGGAGAGTTTCCATCTTACCATATCCACTCAGTGCTTAGCCTCCATTCCCATAGAGTATTTTTTTACTTTAACAATTTTACACATGAGAAGGTACAATTGGCCTACCGACCGAAGGTACATCGATTAACACATGAAAGGGCGCCATAAGCCTACCGATTCAAGGTACATTAGGAAAGCTTATTGAATCCTCATGAATGGGTGCCATAGGCCTACCGATTCAAGGTTCATCATTAACATGCATAGATGGGTGCCATAAGCCTACCGATCCCAAGGCTCCTTATTAACATGCATGGAAGGGTTCCATTAGCCTACTGATCCAAGATTCAACAATCAATAATACATTCATTTATACAAGAAGGGGGTGCATAGGCCTACCAATTCATGATATGCACCACATTGAAGAACCCTTCACATTCATCATCAACATTCATAAGTATCAAATTGAGAAATAGCCTTTAAATAATAACACATAACATTCAATACATGATCACATTACCTACATTGATTTCACATTCATATACATACGTCATAATCATAACATTCAATACATGATCACATTACCTACATTGATTTCACATTCATATACATACGTCATAATCATACTTCAATTCTTCATACTTTGCCCTTCAAGGCCATGAATCACAAATCACAAACACACCAATAATTTACTAAAATTTAGGCATGAATAATGATTTTATTCCATAAACTAGAGAAATTTAAACATATTTTATTCACATGCTTTCATAATCAACAAACCCACTTCATGAAGGCACAATTTAGGAATTGAGGAAATTCATGGGTTCTTAGAGTATTTTCATCTTAAATCATCAATTAAACACTAATTCAATCATAATTTGTCACTAAACAACCTTTGAAAACGTTTTAAGAAGGAACTCATGATTTAGAGTGAAACCCTAGGTTTTTTAGAAACTTGAAAACTTTGAAATCTACTTTTGAATGGACATTATGGGTGAAAGCTACCCATAGATGAAGTATCACCATACCTTGATGGAGTTTTCCCTAAAATTTGAGGATAAACACCTTGGTTCTTCAAGCCCTAGCCTCCTCTGCTTCTTCTCCTCCTCCTTCTCCTCCTCCTCCTCCCCCTCCTCCTCCTCCTCCTCCTCCTCCTCCTCCTTCTTCTTCTTCTTCTCCTCCTCCTCCTCCTCCTCCTTATTCTTCTTCTTCTTCTTCTTCTTCTTCTTCTTCTTCTTCTTCTCCTCCTCCTCCTCCTCCTTCTTCTTCTTCTTCTTCAATGGAGGTTTTTCGAGAGAGAAATTTTGGGAGGGAAGAACCCTTTTGGTTTGATTTGGGTTTTGGAGAATAAAGGAGTAATTGAAGTGTTTTATAACTTTAAATTATATATATAAGTGATATAAAACAATAAAAAAGGACCCCACACTTTAATTAATAAAAAGGAAGTTACATAAAAATCCTCAACTTGGGCAGCCCCCATCAGGGACCACGCCCACTTGGATGGGTCGTGAAGGGGACCACGGCTCGTGGTGGTGACCGTGGTCCCTTCGGCAGTAGCCTCCTCAACTTGCCAAGGCTCCCAAGTAGTGAAGAAAATCCCATGAGCCTTCCCACGGTCCGTGGTTTTCACCACGAGCCGTGAAGTGGCTCGTGAAGGAGAGCCTTCCTTGGGCAGCCTTGTGAGCACACTGTCTTGCCAACCACGGGTGGAACCACGACTCATGGTGGCCACCACGGGTCGTGAAGACCCTCATGGTCAAGGTAGGCAGTGGCTAGATGGAATTTTATGCAGCCATGGTTCCCACAACTTTAAAGAAAAACCACGAGACCTCCTACGATTTGTGGTCAAGACCACGAGTCGTGGTGAAGGTCGTGGTTCCTAGGCAGTGGCTAGGCCTTAATGCCTTGCTTCCCACATGCCTAATGGACCTTCACGAGCCCCATCACGGACTGTAGTCAAGACCACTGGTCATGAAGGTGGTCGTGGTCCTTGGGCAGCGTTTGGCCAAGCTTAGGGCAGCCTTGGCTTTTGTCTAAGACTTGCCCCTTTTGGATTGGTACTAGGCGTTGCAACCTTCAAACAAACCTTAAAAGCTCTTCTAAACTACAGGGTCTAGCACGTACCTTGACATTTAACCACTAAACCCCTTCACCCTTGACGTTAACCCTCACATTTAGGCTCTAGTTCAACCCACCATTTTTTGGGTCGTTACACTTAGATTCTGCAAGAAATCTCCAAGAATGCCTTGAGTTTTCTCTGCTTCTCCTCTTCTTTTCACTTCTTGAACTCTTGTATAAGAACCCTAGAGTTAATTTAGAATGCGTAAACTGAACCAAATCATTTTAGACGCCAATTAAATTTCTAAAAACAAATAAACTAATTGGGTACGTAAAAGACCAAAATACCCCTCTTAAATTCGGGTAGCTTTCCTTATCCAGACATCCCAACTTCAAATAGGCATATCTCCCTCATACAAAATCGAAAACTAGCAAACTCAGTGGCGTTGGAAAGATAATTGAAAGACCTTTCATTTGATATCTTGTAACCCACCTAACTAATCATGTACTAGGAGTTATGATGGTTCGAAGTTGATCCAAAACTCATACTTAACATAACTTGCCAAATTTCAGATTTTCGTTCTTTCCAAAAATGGTTGTTTCTAATTTTTAGCTCTTTCAAATAGCAGGGTGTTACATACTTGAACTGAAACATTTGCCCAGTCACCTAAGGTATGTCTTTTTAGGTACTAATAACACATTACCTGTCATTTTGGCTGCAGATATGAATAATGAACAAGTGCAACCGGTAGTCAAAGTTTTGATACAAAAGAGCAATTGGTTGGACTATTGTTGACATCATTGGGATACCTCCGGGTATTTGTACTCGTAAAATCCAACTCAATGAGGATTGCAGCCCTAGCATAGAGCACTAGAAGAGGTTGAATCCGCCAATGCATGAGGTGGTTAAAAAAGAAATCATAATGTGGTTAGATGCAGGGGTGGTGTACCCTATTTCTGATAGTCATTGGGTTAGCCCAGTACAGTGTGTGCCAAGAAGGGTGGTATGAAAGTGGTTGACAATGTAAAGAATGAATTGATTCCGCAAAGACCAATCATAGGTTGGCGAGTTTGTATGGATTATAAGAAGTTGAACAAGTGGACCCTTAAGGACCACTTTCCAATTCCATTCATGGATCAAATGCTCGATAGGTTAGCTTGTAAAGGGTAGTATTGTTTCGTACATGGATACTCTGGGTATAACCAAATATTCGTTGCATCATAAGATCAGGAAAAGACAACTTTTACATGCCTTCATGGTACCTTTGTGTTGAAACGCATGTTATTTGGATTATGTAATGCACCAACAACTTTCCAGAGGTGCGTGATGTCCATCTTCTCGAACATGGTATAGGACACTTTGGAAATGTTCATGGATGATTTCTCTATAGTCGGTGACACATTTGATGACTGTTTGTTAAATCTTAGTAGGGAATTACAGAGATGTAAGGAGACTAATTTGGTGCTTAATTGGGAGAAATGTCATTTCATGGTTAAGGAAGGTATAGTCTTAGGACACAAGGTGTCGCAGAAGGGAGTGGAGGTATACAAAGCGAAGATTGAGATAATTGAAAAGTTGCTTCCGCCTATTTGTGTGAAAGGTATTCGAAGTTTTTTAGGTCATGCAGGATTCTATAGGTGATTCATCAAGGATTTATCAAAAATTGCAGTCCCCTTGTGCAAGCTATTAGAGAAAGAAGTGAAATTTTCCTTTGATGATGCATGTTTAAAAGCCTTTGAGTTCTTGAAGGAGAAGCTGGTCTCTGCCCCAGTAATTATTGTCCTAGATTGGTCAAAACCATTTGAGGTAATGTGTGATGCAAGTGGTACTACCTTGGAAGTTGTGTTGGAGCAGAAGCGTAACAAGATCTTCCACTGGATCTACTATGCCAGCAAATCGCTAAACGGAGCACAACACAACTACACTATTATCGAACAGGAACTACTTGCTATGGTATATGAATTTGAGAAGTTTAGGGCATACTTGTTGGGCACTAGAGTGATAGTTCACACAGATCATGCAACACTACGATATCGAATGGTGAAGAAAGATACATAGCCGAGATTGATAAGATGGGTATTGCTGCTTCAATAATTTGACTTTGATGTCAAAGATAGAAGAGGTTGTGAAAATTAGGTGGCTGATCACGTGTCTAGTTTTGACGCAAAGAAGAAGTAGGAACTCGAATAGACATAATTGACTCATTCCCAGATGAACAGGTATTAGCCGCCACTCTTGATCTCATTCCTTGGTTTGCTGACTTTGCTAATTTTCTTATCAGCGATTTGCTACCTGAAGAGCTAACATTCCATCAAAGGAAGAAATTCCTACATCATGTGGGAAGGTAGTTTTGGGATGAACCATATTTATGCAGGACATGTGCTGACAACATCATCAGGCGATGCATCCCTGAGATAGAGATGTTGCATATCTTAGAAGCTAGTCACTCATCTTCGGTAGGTGGTCATCATGGGGGTGCACGGACTTCCCACAAGGTACTTCAGAGTGGGTACTACTGGCCAACAATCTATCAAGACTCAATCGATTTAGTCAAGGGGTGTGAAGTGCTCCAGAGGCAAGGATCCATCTCTCGTCGGCATAAACTGCCAATGACACCTATTTTGGAGGTGGAATTATTTGTTGTGTGGGGAGTTGACTTTACAAAACCATTTGTGAGCTCCTATGAGCAAAAGTATATACTGGTGGCAGTGGACTATGTGTCCAAATGGGTAGAGGCATTCTCCCTCCTTGAAAATAATGGTAAAAGTGTTGTTGGTTTTCTAAAGAAGAACATATTATCAAGGTTTGGTACACCTAGAGCGATTATCAGCGATGGAGGCTCACATTTATGTAATAAAGTGTTCATTGCACTTTTAGCTAAATATGGGGTTAAATAGCACAAGGTGGAAACACCATATCATCCGCAGACAACTGGCCAAGTTAAGGTATCGAACAGGGAGATGAAAGCGATTTTGGCAAAGACAATGAATGCCAATAGAACAGATTGGGCAAGAAAGTTGGATGATGCTCTATGGGCATATCGGAAAGCTTTCAAGACAACTATTGGTATGTCTCCATATCAGTTGGTGTTTAGAAAGACATGTCATTTGCCTGTTGAGCTGGAGAATAAGGCACTCTGTGCACTAAAGAAGTTGAACCTCAGTTGGAGTGAAAAGCCGAACCTAAGACTAGATCAGATTAATGAGATGGATGAATTCCACTTAAGAGCTTATGAGCGGTCTGCACTATACAAGGAAAATATGAAACTTTATCATGATAAGCACATTGACAAAAGGACATGCATGTCTGGTGACTTAGTGCTGCTTTTCAACTCCATGCTTCGTTTATTTCCTGGGAAATTATGATCCAAATGGTCAGGGCCACTCAAGGTAACTCAGGTATTTCAGTCGGGTGCTATTGAGATTAAGAATAACATAGGCGAGAGGTTCAAAGCCACTAGTTAGTGAATCAAGGCATACATGGGAGTTTCAGAGGAAGTGAAAGTAGTGGAGGAATCCAAGCTTGATAAAGTATGAGTAATCATGTAACCTGCATTTCACCGAGACGTTAAATTATGCGCTGCTTGGGAGACAACCCATGATTGTAAATGTAATAGGTACTTTTTACTTTAGCATATTTTTCATTCTTCTATACTGTCACTGTGTGTTGGGGTGTGCAGGAAAAAGTTGGACAAAGAACTACAGAGCTGGGATTTAGAGGACCTTTACGAGATCTACCACGGACCGTGGTGCTCTTAACGAGCATCATCACGGTCCATAATAGTAAGTCCAGTAGTTCCCAGTTAACCCGACCCGACTCGCTCGAAGGTAAAGGTTTTGAAACATTTTATATATCTTCTAAAGCGCCAAAGGTTAGGGTTTTCTTTCTTTTTTCTCATCCATAAAGGTTCCTAAGACTATTAAATGGTTATTCATCTCCCATAACTCCAAATCAAGCAAAGATTTGAAACTCTAGTTCTCTAGTGCAAAGAAATCCAAGTGAAGTTCATTTCTATCTCTTTTGGGCAAAAATTTGGACAAATTTGAAGTAAGTTTATCTAAATACTTATTGTAAGTTTGATCTTTTCAATAGGCAAGTTAGAACTACTTTGTTTGGTCGAATTTCAACATTATTATGTGATTAATTGTTGCTGTTGGTAATAAATTGTTGTGGGTATGTTGAAATTGGTTGAATTCGGTTGTGGGTATGTTCAAATTGGTTGAATTCGGTAATTTTCATTGTGGGTATGTTTAATTTGTGTGGGTATTGTGGTGTATGATGATGTGGATGTGTAATTGAGTCCGAATTGATTAATTAAATTGTGTTCATGTAAATTTAATGGATAAAGCAGGTTGGATTTTAGGAATAGCGAAGGTGTCATATGTGGTTATAGTCGAAATTGTAGCACTTGGAGCTAAATTGTTGATACTCATAACTATGTTGTGTGGGTTTTGTGCCAAAGGGTGTTGCTATACTAAGGATGTTAGAATTCATATTTTCGGAAGTGATCAAATTGGATTGAGTGGAAACAGGTCGAAAAATTTCTCAAGTTTAAGTACACGAGAAGCTTCACGGACCGTGCAAGGAAGCACGAACCGTGAAACCCCTCGTGGACCGTACTTGAGCATCGTCTCTTACATTGGAAATTCATCACGAGGGGCATTAAGTGTCGTGGTTCTCACCACGGACCATGCTACCCTTCGTGGTAGATTCACTAGTAAAGTGCTTCACATTGTCTCAGGTCTACGAAGGACTTCACAAACCATGGTACCCACCACGACCCGTGGTAACCTTTGTATAAAAAATAATTATTTTCTTTGTAACCAGTCTAGTCTTTCAGTTTTATTATGTGGCCCTTCCCAATAATAGATTAGGTGATAGCATTCTTAAGGCAAGGCGTTCCGTTGTATTTACATAGGGGAAGTCTGAGTACCCATTAGTGTGTCATTTTATTTGTTTAGATTATTAATGTGTTTTGTTTTTCAAGTACTATAGGGCCCTGAAGAAAGACTGCACCTCCACATACCTTACCACCTCCCTCACCAATGCGAGTGATAATGCAGTGGAGTCTAGTAGCTCGGAGGTCCAAGTCAATACTACAATCGAAGAGCACTCTTCTCGAGCTACTAGATCACGAATGGCGAGAGCCATTCTTAAGAACACCCCTTCCCAGTCTGAAGAGGAAGGTAGTGGATCCGGGAGTGGTGAGGAATCTTGTAGTTGTTCCGGAAATAGTGAAGAATATGGTAGTAGCTCTGTAAACGGTGAAGAATCTGCTAGTGTGCACCTAAACCTAAAGCAGGAGTAGAAACTGAAACTGGGGCACAAGAAGAAGTACATGCCCATGAAGAGGATGATGATGTCAACACTGAGGCTGCGATGATCCAATATGTTCACCAACATGAAGTTGACCCAATGGTGATACATCAGCTAATTGATTGTTTTCTTTTTATGTGGACTGTGAAGAGGTGTGAGTACTTCTTCAAGAATGGGATAGTGTCCAAGTCGGGCGGTTTTAGAGGAAGGCCAGTCATACTTGAGACTACAGTAGTGGCATCGGATATCCAGGAAGTTCCAGATATCTAATGAATTTTCTAAGGGCATCACTTTGAATGGATGAACAACTAACCTGTAGACTTCTCTTGCCACCTTACCAGAGAATTATATGACTCCTATTCAACCACATTGATTAACGTCGCTGAAATTACTGAAACAACTAAACAGGGGCAGAAAGCATTTGGGAGTACATGCGGACCACTTAACTCAATAGTGGTTCGGGGCAAATCCATGGATATCTCCGAAACTACAATCAAGAGGATGCTACATGGTTCAGAATACACAGCGCCATCCTCGGTTGGCCTTTATGAAGGTAAGCACCATGCAGTGACAAGTGACGCTGAGATACAAGATCCGACTTCGAGGGAGTGGGTCATGCGGTGGATTGCTGGGTTGATTGCTTCATAGGGTGAGAATACAACATGGGTAGCAGGGACACAGGTGAAGATTACTAAGGCATCATTGTCATTCCCGGATAAGGTTTGGTGGGCTGTTGTTTGTGTACAGTTGAGGCCTACAGGAAATGATAGTACCTTGTCGGCATCCCTTGCATCACTGGTCACTTGCCTAATGGTTGGGCACCTGGTCCGTTTAGGTCATATTATCGCCACATAAATGAGGGACAAAGAACTGAATGAGAGAGTTGGCCGGGTTACCATTTCCTTGTCTGATAGGGAAACTATGTTTGTAAGCCAATATCCTCCCAAAAAGCTAGTACACAATTAGACTGAGGCGTACAAGCTCACTGTGGCATCCAAAATCAAGGATGTTGCCAATCATCTTTTTGGTGCCGAAGCCGCATCGATGGGACCACTAGTAGTCGTACCGCATAGATTGGTTGACATGCCAAGAGCTGAGGGCAGTAGTGAGCAGGGTGCAGCTTCGACACCAGATGCCGATACAGCACCACCACCAGCTTCAACCTCCCAGGCTACAGGTACCTTCGTTACTATACCTATTGTGATCTTTGAGAGATTGGTTACAGATCAGCGGCAACCATTGTCGACCAGATAGTACTTAGACTACCTCAGGTAGTTCGACGAGATATGTTAGCTACGGAGAACCGACTAAAGGATGAGATGCAGAAGGATCTTGCAGTTATAAAAGATAGGATTGACGACTTGGAGGTCCATGTACAAAATTAATTGTTGGCTGCAAGTTGGGTATATGCTGAAGAGTTGAAGGCGTAGTTAGCTGAGATAGCGAATCTAGCTGAGAAGTCGGTCAATATGCCTCCTCCGGTTGTGCCAGAATCCTTGCTGAGCCTGTTCAGTCAACCTCCGACCACTCAGACCCTAAATGAATTCTGGGGTGAAGTGCCCAAAGACAAATCTAGCAAGAGAAAGGGAAAAGGTAGGGAGTTTGATGAGGAGCAACCGACGAACCTCTTCAAAGAGGAAATGAGGTAGCACAAGAAATCTTATAAGGAGTCCCGGAGACGAGCAAGAGAAGTAGAAACACTTGCGCAACAGAGGTAAGATGTGGAGTGAGTTGGCGCTTCTAGTAGCATGATATCAGCCTCGGTAGCAGTACTCATCCTGACCCGGTGAAGGTTTCTGAGAGTCCACACGTTGATAAGGGTGCCGACACTGGTCAGACTTCCGGTGCCTAGTGCTCCGTAGGTATGACCCTTTCTCACAGCCCTGTATTATTTTTCTTTATTTACTTTGAGGGAAAAGTCCTTTTGTTTGGGGAGGGGGTGGTGAGCAACCTACCATCGACCTGTTAGAATGTATGGAGGTTGCCTCTGTTTTGTGTTCTGATAAAGTGTAAAGTGTTTGGTATTTTGATGAATTTGTGAAGTTTGTGTGTGTTGAACTATGCAGCAGCTAAGTTTTGAGTATGTTGTTTTGTCTGAAATGATAACATGTATGACCTTAATCTGAAATTTGATTGTTAGGCTCCTTGTATGACATCTTAGATACTCATGTGTTGAACATTGTTAGCTTGTAACATAAGTTTTTTATTTAAGAAGCTGAAAACTGTAGACATGTGTCATGTGTGTCTGAGGTTTGCATGAAGTCTAACACTAGATGCAGAAACTAGAACTTGCTTGAGTAGTCTTGCTGGATTCTGACAATAACTGGTTAGGAAGTGACCAATAGGCCATTTTTGCTAAACCCACTTAAAACAAAAAAAAAAAAAACTAACAAATGAAAAGCATGACCCTTGAACCCTATTTGAGCCTTGCAACGAATTTTGTTCTTACCCATTGATATCATATCCTTTGGTCTCCAAAAATATGATGCCACAACTCAGGCCAAAAGCCTAAGTTGAGGGCGATTACAACCCGAGTAGAAAGGAAAAGTGTAAAAAGAAGGTTCACTCAGTCAGCGCTAAAGCACAAAGTCAAAAGATTCAATTGATCAGGAATAATGTGCATGTGTCAAATAATCTGGTGGTATAAAAAAAATAAAGAAAAGAAAAGTGGTGTGGCTGTTGGGATGTACTGAATTGAGAGAAGATGAAATCGAACGAATAAAGTTGTGTGCTAATTAAACTTTGGAGAACCAAGGTAAAATAGTCACTCACTAAACCATATATTCCATTCCCTAGCCTGAGCCTATGTTACGAGCCTATAAAGTCTTACAGTGATCCTATTCCAGTTGTTTGAAAGATAGAACAAAAAAAACAAGGGCAAGCCTATGGTTTTTTGTTCTTAGTGTTAGAAGTTCTTTAGGAGTGTGAGCATAGAAATTAGTCTCAATTATCATGTGTGAGGGACTTCTTTGGTGTGAGGACACTATATTTACATTTGATAGTTAAATTATGTTGGTTGATAGTGCACAGGCATAAGCATGGTTGATTGTGAGTAATGGGATGTAATACATTGATCCTTGCATGTTAGATAGATAGTGTTGGATACAAGTAGTTGTCGAGATAGCTGTTGCATATTAGTAAAGTGTTTTTGGGTGTTTGAGAGTCAAATATTTTGTTTTTCTCATCACTTGAGGAAGAGTAATACTTCTAAGTTTAGGGTGCTGATGTGCCATGAAATCTTGGCATATTTGATACTCAAAATTAAGGATTAATACTAGAATCGAGTGTATTTTTGTAAGATTTGATGTCTTTGTTAAATGTCTTGACAGGTTCATACTTGCGTGGAAAAGTTGAAAGAGAAGCATAAAATTATTGTACTGAAGGAGACACCACGGAACCTAGTACAAACTTTGGTAATCAAGACGAACCGTCCTGACGATCGTGAAGTGACGGCAGTGAAGAAGGCAAAATTATGAGAGCTCAAGTAAAGACCACGACGCCTTTGACGGACCATGGTTTCTTCCACGAACCGTGAAGCAGCTCATGGAGAAGATCCAGTAGACATGCCTTGAGGAGCTAATTGTTGGTTTGGCCAAGTATACCACGGATGGCCTAACGGGCTGTGGTCCTCACAATAGGTCGTGACACAAGCCGTGAAGAATTTCGAATGAACAGGTCTTGAAGATACACTTTTAGTTGACTAAGTACAGACCACGGCAAGCTTCACGGGCCGTGAAGCTCATGACAGACCGTCATGCAGTCCATGAAGCCGCCCTACAAGTAAATCCTACTTTGAGTAGGAATTTTTCTAGTGAAACTATTTAAATTAATTAGGTTGAATTTTGTTTTGATCTCGTCATATCTGGAACGAGCGACTAATTTTTGATTATTCTCTACTTTTGTTTTTATTGATTAACATTGGATCAAGACTTGAAGTTTGATTTTGGTTTTTGAATATCAAGTGTTCTTTGAATTTTCAAATCTTCGTAAGTGATTTCTCTTAATGTATTCAGTACTTACTTTGCTTATTCAATTAAAAGCATGAGTGGCTAAACACCACAACTAGGGTTGTGGGAACTATGACAGAAATCTAAGTATAGATTCATAAAATGAGTAGAATGTGATTCATCTTTGCAGATTACAACTCAACTTTCTTTATGCATTCTTTTAAATGAGTGCACGCATTAGAACTTGCCTGAATCTACAATTATTCGAGAGAAAATCGATAGTTAGGAAAAAGTCGAGTTAAACTTTTGAATTAGAGTGAAAGTTTGAGTTGGAGAGAAAAAAGCGTTGACACTAAACTATGCGAGGGTAAAATCGAAAAACACTCTAAGACCGAGAGGATTTGAGTGGAAAGTTATCTAACAAGACTGATAAGTGTTAGATACCCCTAACTCGCCTATAATTTGCAAAGAATAAATTACCTGAAACTCGTTTATGAATCAGCACTAGATGTAACGTCATGGGAAACACAACCCTAGTTTCATTCATTTATCATCACAACCTTGAAGTTAACATTCTATTAATTGTGTTAATCAGATTATTAAAGCAATATTGTTTACTTGAACCTTACAACCAAACCCATTTTACATTTCACAATTACTTTCTTTATGAAATAATAACAACAGTAGAATAAATGCGATAGTGAAATTATTTCTGTAAGTAAATTCTCTATGGGATCGACCTCAACTCACGTCTGTTTATACTTCATAATTGAAGTGTAAGTTTGGACGTATCACCAAGCGAACCCTCATACTAGCTGACTACAAGCGGAAGACTAACTCAAGCATATATAAGTATCAACTTGAAAAAACCATTTAAAAACAGTTTACTGAATCTCAAAACTTCGCTGAATATACTGAGTGTGAAACATAAGTTTTAAATAAAATATTTGAAACTAAAAGACTCTCCAAAATTGTCTATCTATAAAGCCTCTACTATATATAGACGAGTATCGGGACAAGACCCACGACTACTCAAAATGCTACTAATACTAACAACTCATAAGACTGGAGTCCTTCGGAAGCAAGGAGACCTCACTTGAAAGCTGACGTGCGGATGAAGTAATCTCAACAGACTCTTGTTGAGGATCCTAAGAACCTGTATTTCCATCATTAAAAGATGCAGGTCGAATTGTGATTCTTATTAATGATTCATAATTGTATGGAATAATTTGATTTGGAAAGCATGAAATTCTTGCAGAAGGACTTACCTTGAAGAAACATCTTGAAAAAGATTGAAAGAATCTTGAATGGAGTGCTCTACTTTGTTTTATCCTTAGGGTTTGAGAGAGAAGAGAATGATAGATTAAGAGATGAAAATCTGATTGTTTTAGGCCTTTCATTAGTCAAGAAATTTGTTTAGGGTTTTCTTAGAGGTAAAGAGACAAATATAACCCTTTTTAATATTTTTCCGTCGGCTAATTTATCAGTGCACTATATCAGGTTACTAAAATGGTCATAATATTTTACTCGAAACTCGGATTGATGCGAAATTGGTAGCGTTGGAAAGAAGATTCAAATACCTTTAATTTGATAGATTATGGACCACATAACCCTTTATATTCTAAGATATATGGTTGTTTGAAGTTGATCCAAAAAAATCTTACATCAAAACTTAATCGGTAAGGAAACTTTCGACTCTACTTTGTGCTAGGAGTTTCTAGTGACCTTAATTGATATCCAAAATCATTCCCACACTAAAGAATTTACCTTTACACATATGAGAAATTTAAGAATCACCCAATATGACCCTACAAGTAAATGAAGAATAGTTCAGGTCTTAACTTAGAAATTTTTTTGGGGTGTTACAGATGTATGAGACTGAGGTTGTAATACCAGAGGAAGTCAAAATTCTATCTCTCTGAATTAGAATGGAAGTTGAAATTGAGGATCCCGAATGGGTCAAAACCTTATTAGAACAGCTCACATTAATAGATGAAAAACAATTGGCGGTCGTGAGTTTTGACCAGCTTTACCAACAAACGATGTCTCATGCATACAACAAAAATGTGCACCCAAGACGTTTTGAAGTAGGCCAACTGGTCTTAAAGCGCATTCTTCCGCACCAAGAAGAAGCCAAGGGAAAGTTTACCCAAATTGCCAAGGTTCATATCTTATCAAAGAAGTGTTGTCCAAAGGAGCATTGCACCTTACTGATGCGGAGGGAAAAATCACAAGCATAATTGTTAATACGAACGTGTCAAAATATACTACATCTAATGCATTCTAAGATACTATGACAAGTTTATGGTTGAAGAAGACCAAGGTCCCTTGTTCAAAAAAAAATGAAGAAAATTTAAAAAGTCCACTCGTTGAAAAAATTGAACTACATTTGACCTGATTCCGAAAGGATACGTAGGCAATCCTTTGGGGTTCAGTCATACCATCAAAAAAATCAATATTCCAATATTAATAGGAAATTGGGCAATTTTTTAACTTTATTTTGATAGAATGGTGTCAAAATTGTAATTTATTTTATGATTCTATTCAAACAACCGACATTTGGACAAACTCTCTAAGAATAATAGATTCAATGTGTCTTGCACGGGCAATTGATCATCAAAGACAATGTTGTGAGTCATTAAAAGAAAGAAAAAAAGACTTACGAGTGAAAACCCTTGTGGGCTCCACATGACAAAAAAGAGTCTTATTGGTGAAGACCTTTGGAAGCACCATAAGGCGGTATGAGGGAAAAAATTTATCGGTAAGAACTCTCGCAGGCATCTTAAGATAATGGGAGAGAACAACGTGATTATGACTAATTGGAAGAAATCAGCAAAGAGCATTGTTTGTCAACAGCTATGCATGAAGTGTATCTAGGATACAAAGATCAGTTGTTTTAGATTGATAATGGTTCAGACTTTGAGAACTAGACAACTCAAACGGATCAGGGGTCAAATATAAAGTGCATGTTATGGTTCACTCAAAGTCGACAGATGTCTCCATATAAGTTCTCTTTCTCATTTTCCCCAAAAGGAAAACCCTTCTCAAGTATAAGTTTGTCTTGATCCTATCTTTCATACTCTTAGGTCTAATATTTCCAGTCTTTTTTTGGTATAATTGTGTGGCAAAGCTCACTATGTCTTCCCAAAGAGTAAAGTTGAGTACCTGAGTTGACATGACATCGATCAAGGATAAAGACACCTGAGATCTTCACTGAAAATGTGTGTGAAGGAACACAATAACGCCTTTTAGGTCATGAGAAAAAATTACAAAAGGGAACATTTATTTCTCCGGGAAATCAATTGCACCATGTATTTAGTGGTACCAAGAAGATTAAGGACAAAGAGAAAGCTTCACAAAGGTTGTTCAGCCAAGGGTTTGAAATAGAGTTTGAGAAATTAGTCAGGAGTATGGTCAAGTCATCAGAACATCAAGATCACAAACCAAGCACCACTTTTAAACTAACATTTTTTTTGCTCAACACATGGACACAAGGAAATGTAAGATTGCACGTAAAAATTTGAAACATCACAAAAATAAGTTCTCTGAGATCTTCACGTGTTTTCTTGTTTCATATCATGCTATTTGCATTATTGCGTCACAATTCAAAAGCTTCGACAATACTTCCGAATTCGCTCCCCCCTTAGGAAAGCATCTCCTAGTTGGGAAAATCTTAAGCAATACGTACTAGTCTTCTTTTATGTACAATACGTTTTTGTCCTTTATTCATGTGTAATACATACATGTCCTTCATTCATGTGCAATACACACCATTCTAAATACTTTACAATACACACTAGCCTCAATTCGACGCCATTCACACCAGTTTTTCATTCATGTGTAATACGCACCAATCCTTTATTCATGGGCAATACGCACCATATGCATATTATTGGCAATACATACCAGCATTCATGTGCAATATGCACCATATCATATTTTTGGCTAATACACCAAATCTTATGGCAACCCACAAAAATAATACATTCCATTTGAAAATCTAAAGGCAATACACCTCGTTTCTCTTTTTCTTCCTAGGATTATACGTCGTAGTTCAAGATTCTCATATTTGTTATTTTCCTAAAAGGAAACACATCTTCTTCGGATTCTTCATTTTGTGATCGTGAGTTTTGAGTTTCAATTGCCAACTCAAATCAAAACATGCACATGAGAAAGATTCACAGTTTGCCAAGAGAGCATCAAGATCAATCTTAAGAACAACACACATAACAAATCAAAGATCAAGACAAGACCTCGAGAAGACACATCAAGAAAGGATTTTGTAACTCCTATACTGTAGATAAACATAGTTCTCTTGCTCTTTTTCTTTTATGTAACTATAGACAGTAGATGGTGACAAGCAACAAGAAGCAACTTTTTAACCACAATGTTCGATAATTTCAACTATCAAATTTCTTGAATTACACTGAACCTGATTTCCTTTTAATCAAGGATGTGTAGGCAATCTCAGAAGTAAGGTTCGTTCATCTTTTTTAAAATGACTCTGAATGGAGTTTAAAACAGTAAAAAAATTGCCACTTTGTTCACTTTCTTTACTTGAAAACTCTTCATGTTTGATGTTTCCAAGCAAAGAAGGGCATGTTGCGAACACCTAATTTTTGACGTGTTTAAATTACTTTTAAAATAAATATAGTAAGGTATTTTTTCATATTTTATTTTGTAATTTTCGTTTGTCATTGTTTCTTTTTATTGTTTTTGAATTGGCCCAAATGACTCATTTTTTATTGAATTTGGCTGATTTAAACCCAATTTTGACAACCCACTCAATTTTAAATCAGGTCCAATAACAATGGTCAATGTTTAATCTCAATCATTTAGAAGTGGAATAGATCCATCTTGATTAATACTTATGTCATGTGTGGTGAGAATTTGTTTATTTCATGTTTTGCATCTTAGTCTTGAACTTGCCCTGCATATTATTGAAGCGAAATAAAAAGTGTTGTCTTGTTTAGGAGATAAAAATAGGCTTTCTTTGATTTTTCAGGTAAATTTTAGCTTTTTCATATATTATATTACTAGTAAATACTTTTGAGCCTTTTAGCCTATATTTTTCTTGTAAACCACATGATCGAGACGAATCCCTTTTTATTAATACCATAATTCTATTTGAGAAAAAAAGAAATCTGTGATGCATTATGTAAGAATAAAAATGAGTACAATGATAGAAGTAGAAAAGGATGGAAATGCTTGGTTTGTAGCTAATGGAACAAGAAGAGGTGAAAGATAAGATGACCCATGATTGAGATCCATATCTCACGTTTCCCTAGAAAAGTTGTAAAACTCTGAGTTGGCCCTGGTCCTTACTTGGACATTGTGCACTTTAACTCGAGCTGAAAGCCTATGTTGAGGGTGGCTGCTTCAGAAGTTACCTTGATGATGACCCTGGTCCTTCCAAGGACATTGTGCACCTTAACGCATGTAAAATACGTAAGTTGAGGGTGAATATTATGAAGGAAAACTAGAAAAAAAAAATGATTGAAGCATTCTTGAGATGAAGAGCATTACTTGTGAAATAATTGTTGAAGAGATGACTAAAAATAAAGAGAAGAAAATAATGGGTGATTAAGTCTAAAATTCCAAAGTTCTCAAGGAAGTGTAAGTCACTATTATATATTTTTCTTACCCATACCCTAGTCTACATTACAACCCGTTAAAGTCCTCTTTGATTCTATTCAAGCATGCTAAATTAGTGGAGATGTACATAATGGGCAAGCCTATGGTTCTTTGTGCACACATGTAAAAAAAATATTTGTGTGTGAGTTGTTCTTTGATGCTAAGTCCTTAATTTATATTCAATCTTTTGAATTGAGTGTATGGACTATTTCTTCTTGTGAGGGCACTTGTTTCAAGATAGATAGTTGATTTTATTAGCTTTCTTTGATGAGACAAGGTGAGCAAGCTTAAATTTGGCGAGTTCAAAGCCCTTCCTTGAAGTTAGGAGGTTAGAGGTTTGTTATTTATTTAGATGTCTTACATAATGAGCGGGAATTGTACTTGACGTTTTCAAATTTGTACATGGCCTAATTATTTGTGTCAACCAAAGTGATGACATTTCTAATTTGAGTTTTTTGAGAGGAGTTTTAATGTTTGCTCGAGAACGAACAAAAGTTTAAGTGTGGGATGTTGATGTGAGGCCAAAATATATATTTTTATCATTATTTACCTCACATTTATCATTTATATTTTCCCTTTTTGAGCATGAATTTTATGAATTATGCTAAATAGTATATTTTATTCGTAGGATTAAATTGATGAAAAAATGAAGAAGTTTGGAGCTAAAATGAATTAAAAATGGAAGGTCGAAAAAGCAAATTGTGCTAAATAGTATATTTTATTTGTAGGATTAAATTGATGGAAAAACGAAGAAGTTTGGAGCTAAAATGAATTAAAAATGGAAGGTTGAAAAAGGAAATCAAGCAGGCAGCTTAATGGATTAAATTGAATAAAATGATATATATATATATATATATATATATATATATATACTAGTAAAGGTAGCCCGGGCCCAACATGAGCATCTGTGGCGCAAATATGTACAACAGTCAGAAAGTATTTTTGCAACTAAAGGGGAAAAGTAGCTTGAAAAGTGGTATAAGGAGTTGCACAATTTGATGAGAGTTACAAAGATGGTCTCATTTTTTACCAGATTTGCATCTAATGTGCTAAAAAATAAAAGAATAGTACAATATGGATTGTTGGAGGATAACTTGTTCATCATCATACTTCTGCACAGTAGTGAGCTAGAGCTGTTAACCTACCCTTCACTTCGATCAGCTGAAAGATGGAGGATATTAATATTTTCAATGGCATCAGATGCTTCTTGAAGTTTAGAATCAGTCACTCCTCCATCTTCCAACTCACCAGTATCATTTTTTGGAAGTAAGACTGGCTGTGGAGCAGGTAGTTGGTCAAATTTATGAGGGGCAGATGATTGTTGACAATGATCTTCAAGAGAACTGTTAGGAGAAACAAACATCACTGCAAAGGAAATTCAGTTAACACAGAATCAAGCATTTCAATCAACGCGCAATTTTTTTCAGAAAATGATTCTACTATCAAAGACATTGTAGAGCCAGTACTCTAGTCTTCAGAAACAAGAAATTCCCTCGGAGCAACCAGTTGAAGATGAGTTCCAAAAGTTTCAGCGACATACCCTTGAGTCAAAATCACAATTTCACCAGGACAACCCCACAATCTTCCGCATTCAGTAGTAATTCATAGCTCTACATCATGAACGAAGAGTAAGAAAGAGTTCCAAAACACATATCACAATATTTGACGATGAATACAATTTTTTTTGAGGATCAATCAAAAAGTCACCATCGTTATTGTAGAAAGCAGAGTTCTCCATGGATATGGTTGAGACAATCAACTATATCTCAATTGTAATTATAATTTAACAAAAATAAAACATAACCAGGAAGTAACAACTATATTCCTAACTCCATAAGAAGGACATAATGACGACAATATAGAGCAAGTTTGAAATACCAATTACATGGAAATTGCAATAAGAGAAGCTGGGTGTTAATAAAATTGAAACATAAACAAAAATTGAGGAAATAAGAAGCAAAAGAAAAGGAGAATTTTTGAGGTCACCTGCTAAAGGCATAGATCTATTAGACCTGGGCTTAGTTTCAGTTCTGACCAAATTTAGCATTAGAGAAGCTTTCACTGTGCTAAAATTGCAGATATTTGTATTAAAGAAATCAAGTAAAGCCCTCCAAATAGTAAAAATGTAGTAGTCCTGGTTATGATGAGTAAAAACTTAAGTGAGAAATTGGAGATGCAATAAGAAGGAAAATATATTAAGAAATGGAGCCTATCTTCAAAAAAATGGACATAATTATCCAATACACTTTAACAAAAGCTAACAATAATAGGGAAATTTCCTTATTTCAAACATAAGAAAGCAATATTGCTACATCAAACAAAAATAATCATCCCAGCAAGCATTTATAAAAGGGAAAGTAACATGTATAAGTAGATTATCAAATTGGTGTAGCAGTAAATCTGAGAATATAGTATAAAGATAACTCTTACGTGGTAGTTAACTGTGTAGACAACAAATATAAATTGAGCAGAAATTTCAGCAACACAAAACCCAAAACAAAGGAAAAACATAGGGAAGAAGATGATGATAAACCCAAGAAGTGTAAAGGAAGAAAAGGAAAAGGAAAAGTAAAAGCTGTAGAGAAGGAGAAGTGAGGTTGTAGAAAGTTCCTTAAGAAAGAGCAAATAGGCACACTTGTTAAATGAATGTGCTCCATGAGAAATCTTAGTAAGTTAGTTGGATGACTATCTGAACTCTCAATTTATCGGTGAAGATTTGATTTTTAAGTACATAATCTTTGTCCCATTTCATTTTTCTTCACCTATTTTGCCCTATTGGAACTGTTATTCATCTCATCACCAAAGTTGTACTAAGTAGTGCAGGAAAAACAGTTTAATTATTTTTTCTTGTTTTCAACTAATGCTACTATGAACAATTGTAATTTTTTCAGTGTGAAAGTTTCATATCATTGATTCAACACTCTTGAAGCACTTAAAATTGAAATCTGCTTACTTTTACTTATTAGTAAGCACCAGTCGAACTTTTTATACTACAAAGTGCATGAATGCCGTAAAATTCAAGTATTTTATAAAAGTTAAGACCAACAAAAATTATAATCTTTTCTTTTTTATAAAATTAGTACTATTTAAATTGATTACCTGAGAGCAAAAGAAGCATAGTAAGAACTGTATATCTCATATATTTATTATAAATGTTGGCTATAATTAACCTCAACGTGACATGAAAGTTAAAATTTGTTCTATGATATTAGTCAAGAATAACTATTCGTAAAACTTTATGGCCGCTAAAGCAAGCAAGATAAAGCTCCCAAATACAAACAAGCCAAAGCTAGGTAAGTTTCAAAATCCAGAGGAGTTCAAAGTTAGGAAAAAAAGGAGTTAAGAAGATGAGGAAAAATTCCAAATCGAAGAAACTCAAATCCACTCAAAGTAGAGCGAGAAACAGAAAAGGTTAAACGGTCCCAAAAAATTTGTCGGATACAAAGAAAGCACCAAAGATTGCAAAATCAAATAGCAGAAGTAGAATTAGGGAATCAAAATCAGCACAATGAAAATACCCGCAAAGTTTAAAGCATGCTCACTTGAGGAATTTTTTCGTTTGGACCATTGTTTTCTGATGGGTTTTGTTTTTCTCATCTTCTATTTCTCTGTTTTACCTTTAATTTCATGCTATGTATTTTTTTATTATTGAGATAAAACTCAGAAATACAAACTAGCAACCTCCAAAATTTGGGAAAATCCTAAGTCAAGACAAAAAGGAGTTAAGATGGAAAAAGGCCAAAATCGGAGAAATCAAGAGGTCCCAAACAAAAATGGACTACAAACAAAGCACCAAATATTGCAAAATCAAGTAACATAAGCAGAATTCAGAAATCAAAATCAATACAAGTGGAAAGTATGCTAATTTGGACAGAACTATAAAGTCGACGAAAACACAAAGTTTGAAAGAAGGGAAGACCAGCAGAGAGCAAATGGAGGTAGCTTAGGATTGATGTAGGAAAAAGTTCCAAAGAAAAGAACACCAGCAGAGATTAGATGGAGGCAACTTACGATTGATGCAGAAAAGAAAAAGGATTATTCCCAAATTGAAGAATGACCAAAATACCCTTCAACTTCAGTATTTTTTCAGAGAAGCACACACATTGACAGAGACATGTGTGCTATTCCCTCTTCTTATATAGTAAGGGGTCATTTTGTTTGTATACAATTTATGATGGGATTAGTTATGCTGGAATTAGTTATGTTGGGATAAGTTATGCTGGGATTAGTTATGCTGAGATTGTTTTTTATTGACTGTTTGGTTTGTTGTATTAAAACTAATATGCATGACATACTTTTTAAGAATAAGTTGTTTGTTTACAAAAATACCCTTCATCTTATTTAGGCTTTTTATATATATTTTTTATGGAGCTTTATTTATTCAATTTTAAAAATAAATTACGTGAATATGTTTAAATTTGTATTTCATATGAATTGAAATAGGCCCGTGGGAAGCCTCTCCTCTCCTCTTCACTATCATAAGTAAAATATTAATTAAAAACAAATCAATCATAATTTGAAGTAAAAACTATATCAAAATAACCAAAATTATTGGATCAAAACTCCAAAAATGCTTCAAGAAAACAGCAATAAAGCAATAAAGTGACCAAAATACACCAAACCAGCTGCAAAAAGTGCACTAAAACAGCTAAAACTGGACAAATTTTGCATAAAAATAACCGCAAAAATTGAACCAAATCTGAATTCAGACAGCAGCAAAAAATCCACCAAATCAGTAGCAAAAACCGCATTAAAACGTCTATTAAGACTTGAAAAAAAAAGCAACATCAAAAACTCCAAAAATTTGACCAAAATTGCACTAAAACACCGGCCAAAACTAGAGCAAGCAGCTATAAATTTGTGTTAAGACTATTTCTTATTGAGTGTTTGGTTTGTTGTATTAAAACAATATATATTGCATAAATTTTAATAGCAAGTTGTTTGTTTACAAAATTACCCTTCATTTTATTTAGGTTTTAATATTTTCTTTGCAAACTTTAATTATTTATTTTTAAAAATAAAACATTTATTTTATTTAGCTTAAATATTTTTGTTTATGCATTCTCATGGTAAGTACCATATGTATTTAAAAATAAAACTTTTTTCTTATTTAGCTTAAAAATAGAATTTCCCTCTTTAAGTTTTATTAAAGTGAAAGAAGATTTTTGGGAAATCAAAATATAAATAAACATAATAATTAGTCAAATAAATTCATAAATAAAAATTATATTTATATAGTGTAATTTTTTAATAGAAAAATATAAATAATTATCCTAAAAATAAGAAGTAATGA